>NW_019104735.1:200058-229897 GCF_001995035.1 Momordica charantia
CGTACCCTCAACGGACTTAAGGGCGTGAGCACGGCCCTTGGACTTGCGCTTCACACTGCTGGTGAACCCGCACACCATCGCTGCAAGGCATTTAAAGTAAGATGTCAGCAATGGAAGTTGCTTTATAAGTCCAAAGTGAGACCGAGCTCGACTTACCAAGTTCAGAGTTTGGCCTTGAAGCTTCGATTGGACGAACTAAAGGGTTGTAGTCCAAAAACCCAGAATCGAGAAGCAGCTTGTCGGTTACCAGAGTGCCGATCTTCCTGCCCTTCGGAAAGCGATCCTTGGAACACTTGAGTGTATCACAGGATGCTTGAGTGAGTTCGGGAATTGGCCTGATTGATACTGCACAAGGCCAAGGAAGGATCGAGTTAGATGAGAAAAGTCAAAAGTCAAAAGGATTAGAATTACATAACAAAAAAAAATGCAAAAGCGAAAAAAACAAGGACGATCCCATACCTAAGTTCCCAAACCTAGTGGGAACGTCAAAGAAGGGACGACCTGACTCGTCCTTTACCAGCCACTCCCCAGAGGCAAAGAACCACTTCTCTACCCATCCTTTGATGGAGGTCGGCCCTTTGACTATACCACCTGCGCCTTTTCTTGCGCATATATAGTATCGACCTGGCTTCTTAGCTATCCTTTTAGCCTCAAAGCACCCAAGAAGCTGGTCAACGTTCAGTAGCTCGGCCTCGTCCTCTTCTCGAGCTCGTAACCAAAAAAGGATGGCCAAAGCAAAAATGACGCCCCATCCGTTGGGGGCCACTTGAGCATGTGCCAGTCCAGTTCGGTTTAAGAACTCCTGGGCAAAAGGATGAAGGGGAAGTCTGAGGCCGTACTCAAACATCTTTAAATAAAGAGTGACCCATCCCTCTGGAGGATTGTCAGCTCTTTCCCCTTTCTCTAGATTCCTATGGAGGATGTCCTTTGGAATTTTAAACCCCCTACAGAGGGGTCCGAGATAGTGCTCGGGTATTTTTGAAGGGTATTCCAAACCCTGACCCGAGGCGGAAGCATCACTATCCTCCCCATCATCAGAAAACCTAAAATTCTCAATCTCTTCCAGTTCGGATTCTAACCTACGAGCTAAGTCTTCCCCCGAGTCACTTGGTTTAGGGGGCGAACTACTTATCGGCCAACCTGCGCTACCTAAACTATCACTACTAGAAGAGGAAGACATGAAAACTACCATATTTGAAAAAAAGAGTAAGACAAGAATGACTGACCTACAGAAGGTTCGAGCTGATTTCAGATCGAACTCCAAGAATTCAGGGAACGTAAGGTTTGACCTGAAGTCTCGGAGCTATTTATAGTCAATCGGAAAAACTTCTACGTTGTACACGTGTAATGAACGAGTGGCCAGGATAATCTCGAAATCCGTAACGACGGAATAATTGAGTACTCCGACAACCTGGCAGATCGAAACATCTTCCGCAACGGTCATATTCTCCTTACGAATTAAAAGTCACCACGTGTCCAAAATCGAATCGGATCAACTTCTCTGCCAGGCCGAGATCGAAGCTGACAGAGAGGGGGCCAATGTTTGGGGATAAAAATACCTTGGACACGTGGAGGACGCTTATTGGTGTTCAGGAATTAAAATATCCCAGCTCCACCTCGAACCTGCCGAAGAGGTCGGGTTCGCCCATTGGGAAAAGGCTAAGTATGCATGCCGAAGTCCGATCTGATTGGGGTTCGATCTACTCGGAACACGACAGATCCGACATGAGGAAAAAACATGTAACCGTTGGTCGTGAGTACTGTCGGATCCCCCACTTATAAATAGAGGGCCTCATTTCACGCTCAGGTATGGAATCTCACCTCGAACTAAATACGGAGTCCGACCTATACTGACTTAAGCGTCGGAGTGTTTACCCTCTTGTGCAGATCCACTCTTGTGTTCAGTCGAGCCGGAGACCGGATTCGAGCTAGGTACGTAAAGTGTCGTTGTGCAGACCATTGCATAAACACAACGACTTATTAACTTGTGTGTTAGAGTGCTCACTTTTTTCCTACAGGTTTCCGTACTCCGTTGGCTCACTTCGAATTTGGGCTCTCGTCGAGTTCTAGGAAGATTTTGGATTCAACATTGTAAATATAGCATTTTTTTTTTACCTATTTAGATACTTTTTTGCAATCTCCCTTTTACCATTTTTACTCATTTCTATTCTTGTATATATTAGTGATAGTCGTCTATCATTGATATAGGTCTCTTAGTTATAGACGTTTCAAATCTATTTTAGTCCTTTCCATGAGTGGGCCCGGTATTTTTTTTAGTTATATTTGCAAATTTATAATGTTGCTATTTGCAATTAATTAAACTTGTTTTTGCAAGTAGTGCTCCACTTTATAATAGATGAGAATATATGATAGTTTTTATAATTATTAAATTTTGTAAATATAAAATTTTAAATCATTATACTGACTTGGAATGTAACTCAAGTAGTCAAGCAGTGCTTCTTTTTATAACTTCAAATTCTTTCCCCTCACGTATGTAATATTGCAACAAAAAGAACATGAGATCTTTTAATGATTACTACATAGGATTTATCAATTATTCTAAAAAATATTTATTTATAATAAATGTAAATTGATTAAAGGGGGGCTTTAATGAAACTTAGGTCAAATACGAAGCCCAAAAATGATATAGTTCATATACTAATGATATACAAGATATATATACCTAATTCTATATGTTGTCGATATATTCCATTACGTTCCATGTGGTGGGGAATTTCTTCCACGACAAATTGGATTTATGTGAGATCACTTCCTTCTTGTTGCAAAAAGCTGGCGACTTCCGAAGAATCGGTTTCAAAGGTTAGTTGGGTATCCCACCAGATTTTGCAAAGAATCTTGAAGCTTCTCGTTTCTTTAAGAAAGTTAAACGTATTTATGCTTGGGAAGATATTCTACATCTTAAGAATGAATAAACCACCACTAAATCCAAAAGCTTAAGCTAACGGGTTGGGTAAATTTAATTCATTTATGAGTATCTCAACAAATATGATGAAAGATCAAGAATAGAGGAGAAMTTGTTCCTATATTCAAGATTTTGAACTCTCCACAATCTAATTGATCAAACTAGATTGAAAGTTCTAAAACATGCATTCTAACACAATAATAATTAATATAAAAAAAAGCTTAAAGCTTGAGAGAGATTGAAGTCGTTCTAAAATTTCATTCATCAAATGTTGCGTTTGAGAAGCAAATTTACATTCTTATATATAATAATTGAAAAGACACAATAAGAAGACACAACAACCCTTGGCCTATGTCGTCCAAATTCAACCAACACCCTTTTACATCCATACATTATCCTTATTAAATGAAAATACATGAATTTAAATGGTATCTAATTCATTAAATATGACAATGAATCTGGATTTTCATATTCATTAAACTTCTTAGATGAAAAGGTGCATTATCTTGGCTTGGCTTGAATGAATGCAACTCTTCACCTGTGAACATAGTTTAGATATTCATATCAGCATCAGCGTTCAACTTTTAGATATAAGGGTAGGTAGAGACCAGCTATCCCTTGCTTGCAAATATCTATGTGGATTTTTTTTATTGTGGAAATTTTTGTCAATTTAATGGAATAGATTTTATGGATTTGGAAATATTTTGTAGAAGGCCACCCTGTGTTTCTGTAGTTCTATTATCTCCCATGCAATGAGCATCAATTTCTCTAAATCTTGTTACCTTGCATTCCCATAAAAGATGCTTCAATGTCTCATCTTTTTTCCTGCACAAAAAACACCACAAGTCAGTAGTAACTCCTTTCTTATAGAAATTAGATTTATCGGGGAGAATATTATTCACTATTTTCTATCGACTTGTTTGGTAACGTTCCCGTTTCTTGTTTCTGGTTTCCAATTTTCTTAAGAAATTTAAACATTCTCAAAATTGTTGTTCCTATTTCCAATTTGTTCCAAAACATAAATAAAAAGATTGTTTTATCATACTTGAATTCTTGAATGTTGGAGCCATCCAATTTATTATTCTTCATTAAAAATGAAGAAACAGAAACAAGAAACAAAAAACCATAAATCATTTTGGAACTTTGACCTTCTAGAACAGCTTCCATCTTCCACTTTGGAGATCGGAATTAGAAGAAGCGCGTGGCATTCGTGATGTTGTTTTGTCCAAGCCTCATATAACCCCATTGATAAACCCTTGATTTAAAGGGAAAAAGGAGTAGAATTGATAGTAGTTTAGGGCTTTGTTATGCAAATGGTGTATATATTATGCCTACGATTAGGTACGCAAGTTTCATTTCTCTTTTAAGTTTGTAAAACTTCTATTTATTAATATTTGAGCTTGTTTAGATTCATTTACTCATTTGTCTTTGTTTCCCCTTTAGTCGATCGAGAGAGAGAAACGTGACAGAACGAGTGTTGTGGGGTGTGAATTTGCTCAAATTGAGCTACTTATCTATTCCCTTCAACTCCAAAACGAAAGGACGAGGTTCGGATTGCAAAATTCTCACATTCTTCTCCAGATCCTTTATTTTCCAGCTTAGTTTGAAAATTTATAAATTTATTCCTTTCTTTTCTTTTCTAATTTAATAAAAACTACTTTTCTAATTTATATTCTGGAATAGAAGTTGAACCTGGTCGCTTGGCGCGCACCTCGAAGTTGTGTTTTATTTTTTTTTAACTAGGCAAAAGTAGGTATAAAGGGCGGGATCTTTTAATTCTAAAATTAAGAACTTATTTTTCAACCCAACATTTCGTTTCTGTCGTCATAAAATCAATTGATCATTCAAGTGTTTTATGATTTATTCTAAAATAAACTAGTCCATGAAGAAAAGAACTTAGAATATTTTCCATGTTTTACTTGCGATAGAGTACGATTGCACTCGAATCTCTTGCTATTAAGTGGAGGTGCAATATTTATCGTCCAGGTTTCTAAGCAATGAAATCCACAATATGGGTTCAGCCTATGACTCGATGATACTAGATCTGACATTTTACTCCTTCCATCTTCCCCTTTACTCATGAAAGAGGCATAGACACAATTATAAATGAAAGGAGGTTTAAATTTCCTACCTCCAATGCCAAGGATATCCATTTGTAACCCTTTTCAAAGTGGTCACGCCACCAAAAGATACTTCGATCATGCATAAGAAAAATTATTTGTTGGGATGTATGCCCTAAGCTCGTGATGTAAGGTAAACTATTTAGATATAAATAAAATAGGCATAATATATGGATGTGCAATTTGTTAAGAAAATTGATATTAAATGCTTAATTGCTCCTAAGCTACTGGRTGTGTTCTAAATCTTGGTATGTAACATATATATGAGACGATCATGTTGAATAGCAGTAGCTTAAGTATTCTACCCCATATAATAGGGTTGGGGACTTTATCTTGAAGATACTATTCATACGGTCCCCTTTGTAACTGTTATAAACGGTCCTATCCGATCATTCAGTGGTGACATATGAATGGAGGCATCATATATAATAGGATTGCATAATACTAAACCACGATGACTCTTGCATTTTCTAATAAGAACCTTTAAAGAAAATGAAAACACATCACTAGGATGATCATAGACTCATTTGATCATAATCTTAAGTGTGTTCTAAACTCCTACCTATGTGGGTATATTCTTTGATACATATGAGTGAAGGGAGACATGAATAGCCACCCAATGAGTCTTATCTTTTGGGAACACATTGGGAGCTGAGAACATTTCTGCACAATATAGAATTTATTGTTGGGTTTGTAAGGAGATTGCAAACAAAGTCCCACATTGGCTAGGGAAGGAAATGATCATGGGTATATAAGAGAGGACAATTATCTCTATTGGTATGAGKCCTTTTGGGTAGAACCAAAAACAAAGCCGTGAGGGCAATGCCTAAAGCGGACGATATCCATACCATTGTGGAGATACGTGGGGTACTTCGGGTACCGTTGTCCTTTAAAGTTTGAAGGGATTGACATGACCTGCAAAAAATAGTCGAGAACATCTCAGCATCGAGGCCTGGTCGGCGTCGAGCACTGCTCAGTGCCAACCATGGGTCGGCCCGAGCCTCCTCGGTGTTTACCTGCGCGCTTCTCTCCCGTCCTCTACTCCCGCTTCCTTCGTTCTATGTATTTGTTCTCAAAACAATAGCTATTTTCCGTTTTACTCTTATCAAACTTATAGCTCGGCCACTATGCATGTCTAAGGTGTTATGAATAGGTCACGCATGTGATCCATTTTTCTTCGTCCACATGCTACGTCATATTTTGCCCTCCAACATGGTCCAAGACGAACATTAGACTCTCCAAAACAGAGTCGTCCGAGTCCAAAGGTCAGTGGAGGTTTGATTATACTAGTAAGTTCTCATCCAAATAAGAGAGACAATACTACAAGTACTCTTAAAACAACAATATTGATTGAAACAAGTAGTTACCATCATTCTCCACACCATTCCAATTCCCCATTATTGAATCACAAAGTTATACGCCACATATTACATGGACATGTATTATATACATAATAAAAGATGATGAAGGAATACGAAGGAGAAGGGGCCAAGGCCTTAAAAATATGGCTCTTTTTCAACCAACAAAACAGAAGATAATCATTGAAACAACAAATTATTTGTGGAAATACGTAGGTGGTGAGTAGGATCATGAGATTCTGACAAATAAGGAATCCAATTATTATTATCAAAGAAATCACATATTGATTGGTTCCTAATTATTGAATCCATTACACAAAATGCCATATTACAAGGATATCGTGTTCCACATCCTCTGGAAAAAGCTTGTTCATATTAATGGAGAGTGGATTTTTTATTAAGAAGGCAATTACCTATGCGGAATCAAATCAATAAATATGTATTTTCAAATATAGTATAAAGTTTAAACTCAATGCTCCCAAAAGATTTACTCGTGGCAACCTTCCAGCTGTCGGTTTCTTGATTGCGAGATGAGGGGGGGTTCGATCGAAAACCTAATCTCCCTGAATCCCTCAGGGAAGTCTACAAAAGAAAATAGAGACAGTTGAATAAAAAAAAAAATGAAAAGCTGTGATAGTTTATAAAATACATATTCAATTTATGCTATGGATTGAAATTTCTCAATTTTTTTAATGTGTCAGAGGATTTTTTTTTTTAATATTTAGAAGAAGAATAGCTAATAAAAAAAATGTTGGTTTTTATGATTTAGGCTTAGTTTTAATTTGGTCCTATACATAGAAGATTAAACCTCACAAATTGTCTTAAAAAAAGTCTCATTTTTACCCACTTGAAAATTTACTTATATAGGTTGCTAAACATAGGTAGCTAACACAATCACCGAAACTAGAAAACATAATCTTATTACCCTGTAAATAAAAGTGTGAACTACAAGGATGATTCGTGAGGTTTGATTAAGCCCACGAGGACCAAATTGAAAATCTTAAAATCATACGGAGCAAACTGAAACTTTAATTTTGAAATTACATGGACAGATTTGTAATTTATCAAAAAATTAATGGTTACTAAGCTTTATTATCTTAAAGTCAATTAACATATTAAGTGACTCGTTGAAAATGGTTAAGTTCTGTTAGAAAATTATTAAAGCCTTAATTCCTAATTATATGAGAACAAAAACCTTTGTTTGTTCAAGAATAATTATGAAACGCGATCTACCTAGAACAAATCTTAATTCAACAATCTTTCATTGCTGATTAGTTTTAAGATGGAACCATGAATATTGATATGGTATTAGAGCCGAACAAAATAATTGACAATAATGAAAGAAGTAGCTCATAATATTTAATATTATAAATGATTGTTAGGACTCTTTTCAATGTGAGACAATCTTTTAACATTGTTGAACTAATAAAAACAAAATATATACATATACATATACATATTAAGAAAAGTTAAGGTTTTTTTTTAGTACAATATTTGGGGGTGGAAGATCGAACTCAATACCTCATGGTTGAAGATATATGTCAATTACCATCGAGCTATACTCATTTTGACTAAGACAAGTTAAGTTTTCTATTAAATTGCTTAAATATGATTACCCTTTAAATTTTTATTTATGAATTAATTATAAATCAATTCCAACAAGTTTAGAGAAAGTCAGTTATAATATCAATAGAGTGATCTCTGATGATAAAAAAAAAATTAGTTAGCTAATAATTATATCCTCAACACACACACAAAAAAAAAAAGTTAGTCAATAATTATTATTTATTGATATTCATTGTCTTCTTTTTTTAAGGAGAAAAAATTGATATTCATTATCTGATGTAGGTTAACTGATTGTCATCAGTTTATCAAGAATAATATATATATATGATTGTCATTTAGATAATTAAAGGAGTGATTCACGGCAATTAACATAGTAACTTATATGAATTCGAGTTCAATCAAATCAATAAAGATAGTATATATAATATTAATGACAATTGAAGAATAACTGAAAAAGTTAGTTATTTTATTTGATTAAATTCAATTTCTATTCTATTCTATTAGCATTACAACTTTGACTACAAATTTTTGTTATGGTCAAATTTTATTGGGAAGGTAGTAGAGATGGAATCACTTTTGAGAAAAAAGTGTTTTTAAATAAAAWAATAATAATATCTTTTTCTGAACACTCTTGAATAAAAAGAATTTATTAAAAATCGTATCGTTTCGAAGAAGAGATGAGAGATGATTACCTAAAAAGTAACTTTAAAGTGATTGGGATGTACTTAAAAAAAATTAATAGAAAAAAGTGCCAAAAAAAAAAAAAAAATCTTATACTAAACTGTATGCTACATCCTTATTAACAAATCTTTTAAATTTTGACTATCAACACTTACTCAGTACAATTCTTGAACAAAGTTTAATCCTTTTGTTGAAACATGTATCCGTAAACTTTTTATTTTAAGAAAAAAAATGCGAACCCGCAAGCTCTCGAAGAAAGTAGAGATACCTTAGGGTCTGTATGATAACCATTTCGATTTTTGATTTTTTGTTCTTTTTGTTTTTGGTTTTTGATTTTGTGTTTTTAAAAAACAAAAACCATATACGTTTGATAACTATTTTTAGTTTTTTGTTTTTAAAAAACATAAAATCAAAACATGTTTTGTAACAATTTTTAGTTTTTTTTTTATTTTTAAGAAGTTAGAAAATTGAAAATACATATTAGAGAGAGAAAATTTTATGTAGGGTAGAGATGACAATGGCATGGGTGCGAGTGAGGATGCTCTCCTCCATTCTCGTGCTCGTGAAAATTTTTAGTCCCCGTCTCCACCTCGTTCTTCGTTCAAGAGATGTTCTCGAGAAAATTTATCGGTTTTATAATTATTTTTAGAATTTAAGTATAAAAAAAGTGTAATAAATATATTTTAATTATTTAAAAAATTGAATCGGGGATAGAGACAAGATCGGGACATGCATTTCCTATTTTTGGGACCCAACCCTGCAGAATTTTTTGTCATCCCCTGATGTAAAGACATGAAAATACAAGTTTAGAGAAAAATGTAAATAAACTTTTGGAAGATAAACTTTAGAGAGATAAATAAAAAGATTTAGAGCAAAAATAGTTCAAGACAAAGAGAGAAAAAATTTAGAAGAAAAAAGTAAAGTCGAGAGAAAAATATTTGTTAAAGAAAAATAAATAAATTACAAAGAAAGAGAAAAATTAGAGTGGAAACAAATTTAGAGATAAAAACAAAATTCAAAATATAATTTTTAGATAAAATAAACAAATATAGAGATAAATAAAAGTTACAGTGAAAGAAAATTGAACGAGAAAATAAAATATAATTTTCAGAGGAAAAATAGATTACAAAATAAAGAAAACTTATAAAAGACAAAATTTTAGAGAGAAAAAAGAAGAAAAATATTAAATTTTTAGAGAGATAAATGAAACGGGTATGTTAGAAAAAATAAAAAAAACAAAAAATTTTGGAGAGAGACAAATAATAATAAATATTTAAAATATGAAAATTTTAGAAAGAGAAAAATAAAATTTGTAGAGAGAAATTTAAAAATAAAAAATAATTTAGAGTGAGAAATAAATTGTTTAGAGATAAATATGAAAAAGAAAAAAAAAGTTGAATATGGAAAGAAAAAATCTGATTTTGAAAAATAAAAACCTGTTTTTAAAATTACCTTTTTTATTTTTGAAATTTACATAGGACTTCAAAACCCAAAAACAGAAAATTGAATTGCTTATCAAACAACAGTATTTATAAAAAACCGACCCTTTTTAAGTACTAAATTTTTTTCTGTATAGCTTGGATATAGAAGTGATTTCCCAACCTCTAACTGAAAATCTTAGAAAGATCTATATATGTAATTGGACACAAATTAGAATAGACAAAAATTTATCATGTAAAAAAGATTCTGACTTTACTCAAGATTATTACATCAATACAAAAAAACAAAAAGTTCCTGTTAAATCATGAGTATAGCATGTTACATATCATTCTATATAAAGCACTCTAATCAAGCCATACAAATCTATATATTAGATAATTACATCAAAACGACGTAACAAGATGTTCCTTATTAAATCATGTCAGAGTAACACGTTACACATCATTTAAAAAAAATGCTATAATAAAACAATACAAATTTCAATATAGTAAGTAATTTGCATCCGAACAACACAATAAAATATTCCCTCTTAAATCATGATCAAAGAAACACGTTACACATCATTCTTGAAAAACGCTATAATCAAACCATATAATAAGTAATTTCCATCCAACCTATATATATATATATATCAGAGAATTGCGTCAAAACAGCGTAACATAATGTTCTTGTAAATTATGATCAGGATAAGAAGCTATACATAACCCTAGAAAAATGCTAAAMTCAAACCATACAAATTTGTATATATTGGACTAGTCCAAATGGCAATCAAACCACACATAGATTAGGATTGGGAGTCATCATGTCCTAGTAATACTATGAAATAAAAAACATGAAAAGTTTTCAAGCTCTTTTCTATCAATAGTAGAGAACCTTGAAAAAAAAAGTATACAATGGGTATTTTCAAACTATTATCCATATATTCTCTCTCTCAGATCCCATCTTTTCTCTTCAACACTTTATCATAATCAATATAATGTTGGACATCATGATTAGATAGAAAGATTGGGTACCAAATACCTTGTTGTTATATATAGGACACATTACAAATTTATGCCCAAAAACTTGCAATAATGAAGGGACTTAATATATATACACACACACAAACACACATCCAAACCTTTATGTAAACCATACAATATTATTACAAAAATAATATAAAGCAAATCAAATTAATTGTGAGTTTGGAGATGAGTATTAAAAGTAGTGTTATTATTAAGTGAAGCATTTTTTCTATAATCTTGAAAGAAGCATTTAGGACCCGTTTGATAATCATTTCTGTTTTTGGTTTTTGGTTTTTCTATTTTTAGTTTTTAGTTTTTGGCTTTCTGTTTTTGAAAAAGAAAAATCGTATACGTTTGATAACCATTTTTTGTTTTTTGTTTTTAAAAAATAGAAAACCAAACATGTTTGCTAACAATTTTTAGTTTTCTGTTTTTAAAAAGTTAGAAAATTGAAAATACAGAGAGGAAATTTAATGTAGGGTAGAGATGATAATAGTGTGGATGCGAGTGACGATGCTCTCTTGATTCTCGTATTCGTGAAAATTTTTAATCCTCATCTCCAACTTGTTCTTCCGTCCGAGAGTTGTTCTCGAGAAAAATTATTGGTTTTATAATTGTTTTTAATTATTTTTAGAATTTAAAAAATAAACAAGTATAATAAATATATATTAATTATTTACAAAATTGAATCGGATACAGGGTCGAGACATGCATTACATATTTTTGGAGCCGACCGTATGGAAATTTTTGTCATTAGAGACATGAAACTACAAGTTTAGAGAGATGTAAATAAACTTTTGGAAGATTTCAGAGAGATAAATAAAAAGATTTAGAAAAAAAAATTAGTGGAAAAAAATTTAGAGATAAATAAAAATTAGAAAAGAAATATAATTTTCAGGAAAAAAAAAATAGATTATGAAGATAAAAGAAAAGTTATAAAACACGAAATTTTAGAGAGAAAAAATATTCGACAAAATCTTAAATTTTTAGAGACAGAAATGAAACTGATATGTTATAAAAAAATAATAAATAAAAATTCAAAGAGATAAAAATTTTGGATAAAGAGAGATAATTAATAATAAATATTCAAAATATGAAAATTCTAGAGATAGAAAAATAAATTTTGGAGAGAGAAATAAAAAAAAGTTGAATATTAGAAAAAAAAAATCTAATAAGAAAGTGAATTGGTTACAAACAATGCTATTTTTAAAAACAAAAAACGAGATGGTTATTAAACGAGTCCTTAGTATTTTAAAAGTTTTGAAAAATATTTTTAATTAGCTAAAAGTTTTTTTTTTTTTTTTTTTTCTAAAAGTTACCATAACTCACCCCTAATTTCAAAAAGATGGAGAGATGAAATCCTTGACAAGGTCATTGAGAAATTACAAAAAAAAAAAGAATGGAGCTGGAGGTAGTCATTATATTGGCTGAGGGCACAGCGCCAAGAGGCTATCAAATCCTACATTACCAAGTTCATAGCGCCACATTATTGCTAGGTTTCAGCAAAAGCATATAGAAGAAGTAGCGGCAGTGAACTAAGAGTTAGAGAAAGAAGATTGTAGAGCTTAGCAGCAACTCGTTTTTATGAGTCCAGTCATGACCTAGGCTCGTATCATAATAGAAATTATTTTTGCAGAAGACTTGACATAGTCTCAAATTTGGGGTGAACTAATATAAACTTTGGTGTGTTAAGCTTTTATGTCTCCATCTTGTATTTACTTTTGTTATTACTTATCTGTGATCATTTTCATGATGTTGAAGGATAACTAGTAAGGTCTTCTTTGGATAGCTCTATTTTAAAAGATTCTTTTTTCAACCATTTGTATCAAAGTGTTTTTGTTTAGAGTCATGGGATCKGCAGAGTGATCAAGTTTTGAAAGAATTGCCATACTTCAATGGGGACAAACTTTGGATGTTGGAATATGCAGGTTCGGGATTACATAACATACAAAAAGGTACACAAAGCTTTAAAGGAACGACTACAATAAATGAAGAATGAAGATTGGAAAGCGATGGATAAACATGCAGTACCTATCATCATTCTATATTTATCAATGAATGTGGCGAGTCTCGTGGAAAATAAGATAACTTTGATAGATTGGATGAAAGCACGGGTGAATAAGTGAATAGGTACATCAGAGATGACAACTATCTCCATTAGTATGAGACCTTTTGGGTGAAACTAAAAGTAAATCCGTGAGGTTTATGTCCAAAGCAGATAATATCATATCATTGTGGAAATACTTTGAGAGTATTGTGTACCCGTTGTCCTTAAACCCAAAACTCATTAAGCTATAGCATTCTTGCTTCTCTGGCTGCAGCAAAGTTGAAGTTTAGTTTCTTCAAAACCCAATGAGTTTTATGCTTCAATTCCCATAGGCAAATGACACATGTTTTTCCAAAGATTATTGAACACGATCCTCTAGTATGTAATTCAGTAAGTAGTTGACATACAAGAGGATCATGTTCAAAAAATACCAAGGACTTATTCCCAAAGTGTACAATGTAATACCTTTGTGTAAATGTGGAAGGTCCATTGTCTCTAATTAGTGGTATTAGAATGTTACCTCTAACTTAGTCACATCGGTTGAACTATCGGGCGCCAAATAAAGCAATCGTGAGCCTCAGAAGTTATGGTTATGGTGTGATCCGTGATTGAGCTGTTTTAGACAGCATGTGTGCTCTAATGAAGAAGAATTGACCTGGATAAGAGATAAGGGATGGACAACTATTTGAGAGAGATTCGGTGAAACTTTGTTCAAGGTGAGGATTGTTGGAAATGTGACCAACGTCCCACATTGGCCAGATAAAGGGAAGGTCATGTGGATGTGAAGGACAACATCTTCATTTTTATGTGAGTTCTTTTTAGTGAAATCAAAAGTAAAGTCATGAATGCTTATACCTAAAGTGGACAATATGATATCATGATTCGTTGTCCCTGATAGAATTTAATTAATTGTTATATTTAGTTGTGAATCCACAATTGTATAATAATATTTCTTTTTTCCTTATTTTTGCTTGCATTTTCTTTGATTGAACGGTACAATGGAGCTATTTCTACTTTTCTAGGGTTCTCATCTAAATTAGGAACTAAAAGCTACACATCAAAACTTACCAAAATTATGGCCTACAATGTTATTATGTATCCCACACATTACCATTTATAGTTGCCAATTTAATTACACAAGCACTTGCCCACCTGTTTAAGACCATATCCTATAAATCCCCATTAATGAAAATGGACAAGTGTTTGCTTAAGATTCGATCAAGTCATTTTGTTACCTAGACCCAATGATGAGCCCCAAATAAAAAATAAAAAATAAAAAAATAAAAAAAGGTTAGCTTTTTCTTTGTATAGAATTTAATCATCCAAGTTACTCAATATTAGCATATTGCATAAAATATGATACTCAACTGTAAATCTGAGCTTAGTTCTATGATAATTTACTTTCATGTACAAATTTTAACGCTTAAGCTTAATATCAAACAAATAGAAAGTATTTGTATTATTATTATTTATTTTTTTTGTGAAATGTCTCTTTTTATTTAGCTAAATTATCATTTTAATTCCTATAATTTGTGTTTGGTTTCAATTTGGTTCGTTTCAATTTTTAGAGGTCTTAAATTTGTTCTCAGGGGTTTTAAATCTCTTTCCACTTTTCTTAGATATCATGTTTCATTCTCTTTTTTGCCACATTATAAAATAAAAGGAAAAAAAAACATGTCACAGCTAAAAAACTTATGAAATATTTAACAAAATCATAGGAACTAAATTGAAAGTTATAAAATCATAAATCATAATTCAACCTTTTTTATTTCTTAGTCTTCTTCCTTTCTTATACTCGTCCTAGATTTTAGAAATGTTTTTCAAATTGTGTTTAAATTTTAAAAGCAAAAATTTAATGTTAAAAAATAATTTTTTTTGTTATTCAAATTTTCTTTTCTCCACGTTAATTTTCTTTTTAATGTATTTTTTAAGATATTTGGTTACTTAGCTGTGAGAACCAATATTGTCTTCATCATCACCATTGATTACAATTTCAAAGAGAAATGCAAAAACATAATTTTTTTTAAAATAATAATAAATTGTCAATTTTTCAATGATAGTGAAGATAAGATTTGGTACTCACGAACAAAGAAGTAACTATTTTCTTCTCTATATATTTCTCTTCAACTTACCTTCTTTTCTTTTTTTTTTCTTTTAACTTTTATCCATTTTTTTCTCAATAACATTTCTTTTTCTCCCTCTCATAAATCTTTTTTACTCTACCATATCTCTCACGATATTACTCTCTATCTCTCTAACTATTCTCGACCTAAGAAATTTTCCTCCTCTCTTAATATTCTCTCTCTAAACTTTTCCTTATCAAGTATCTCCACAGTACTATGATATTATCTGCTTTGAGCATAATCCTCACAGTTTTACTTTTGGTAGTGGTGGATCCATAAATTTTGTTGAGGGGGGCTTCATACCAATTTCTTCATAAAAGTGTGATTTCTAGGCTGGTGTAATGGTAAGCGCTTTGGACCTTGGTACCACCTACTTGAGATCTCAACTTAGAGCCTTGTGCTTGTCATTCCTCAGCCAAGAAAACGAGCCTCCGTTATAGGGATCCACTAGCCTAAATCACACGACATTCAACTATTTTTACTTTGGAGATAATGACCTCATCGATTTTCAAAATCTCTCCATTTATATTCCAAATCAATTCTAGAAGAACACCAATAAAAATAAAATAGGAATGATATAGTTATATGCATAAAAACAATTGAAACATGAAAATTTTATATTATAGTTACTAGCTATATTTTAAATAATCTCAAATAATGATCAAATTCATAGTATATATGATATAAAGTTAATGAAAATATATCCTTGACAATTAATCTCAAAATTATCAACTTGTTTAGAGACAGAAAAAAAATTAAAATTAAAAATTATATAATCTCCACAATGGTATGATATTGTTTGCTTTGGGCATAAGCTTCACATTTTTATTTTTTGTTTCACCTAAAATATCTCATACCAATGAAGGTAATTGTCATCTCTTATATACTATGGATCACTACCTTCCCTAACCAATGTGGAACTTTGTTTGCATACCTTGCAACCCCAACAATATGTATAGCTTTTGCTTCTTATACGCAGAAAACAAAAAGTAGAAAAATCAAAAACCATAATGGTTATTAGTTTAGCACTTTATTCCCATTCTTCTCTTTATAGTGTTGGAAAAAGGAAGGAAAAAACTAGATCAGTGCGAAAATGTCGTTGTATCGTGGACAGGACTACTACTTTGAAAAGCAAAATCGGTACGACCTTGGTGCTAAATCATTGTATTGTCAAAATACTTCCCAAAGTTAACCCAAACTCCAACTCAGACGTGTACTCATCAAAACAGAGTGAAATCAAACTAGCTTAGAAAATTCTTAGAAAACACCAATTGAGTAGAGAGGGAGAGAAGTGAATGGGATGACGAGAGAGTGGTGGAGGAGTACCAATTTATAAAGGTTGAAAGGTCCAAAGTAGACTTTTATTTTCTAAAAAATAAAAACCTCCAAAAATCAAGGCATTCCACGTGTCTCTTTGAATGCCAAACTCCCTCCAACCTTGCCACTTATCCTTTATTCTCATTAAACAACGTACTTCCTACCATAACCTAAGCTTAATTCCCTCTAAGTGAACCATGTGTGCTTTGATGGGATCAAAACGTTGTAAGGAATGAAGTACAAAAAATAAGCTCCTGCCCGAGCCCGAGTCAGATAGACGGCAGCAACAGTCCACGTGTGGGCCATGGTTTAGGCTTACCCCAAACCATGTTTACAAACTTACTACAAGGATTTGACATATATAAAGCTTGTTTCCCGAGGGATAAACTTCTCATGTGGGATAATTTGTAGCTAGTTTGTTTTACAATGTCATTCCAACAATGTCCCACGAATGACAAATAGTAAAATTAGAAAAGAGAGAAAAAATATTTTTTGAGAAAAAGGAAAATAAACTTAAATGAGTTACCTCTTGAACTTCCAGTAATTATGGTTAAGACCCCCACAACACGTTTAGATCCTTGATTTTGATTCAGCGATATTCGTCAAGTGCTATTAATGGTCATGCACTTACGAACCTTGAGTCATCGTGAAAGCTCTAGAAAGAGATTCTTCAACTCTTTCATAGAAGGTGGTCTCACCTCCACAATCACGTTATTGCTTCATCAAGTTTATCATAGATAAACAACTCACACCACAGCTATAAAAACTTTGAATATTATCCCTCAAGTCCAAACAGGACTACCCAAAGAAGGGCTATGGATTCACATAATGTTTCACTATGTCCATCAAGTCCATACACGGACCACCCAAAAGAGGGTTATGGATTCGCATAATGTGAGAAACATCAAGATTTAAGTCTCATACATCCTGAGGACTCCATAATTACTTTCCTCGTCCGGCCTTTGGTGAGATAATCTACCAAGTTCATCTCTGACCTCATGTACTCCAAGGAGATAATTTCATTTCTCAKCAACTGTTTCACAGCTCTATGTCTCAGGCGTATATGACGTCTCTTGCAGTTAGACACACTATTTTTGACAATCCATATGGCAGCCTGTGAGTCGCAATGTAGGAATACAAGTACAAATTCCCCCATAGTGGCATGTCTCGAAGAAGACTTCTTGGTCATTCAGCCTCTTGCCCTACTAATTCAAGTGCTATGAACTCAGATTCTATGGTAGAACAAACAATGCAGGTTTGTTTTGTTGATTTCCATAACTTATCTACCAAAATTAAACACACATCCGCTGGTGGAGCTTTGAATATTGGTGAGAGATAAATCTATATACATAATTCATTAGTAAATATCATTCATTGTATTTACATATTCAAAAGCTAAGTTCGATTATTGAAGAAATTTTTATAGACAATATTAATCTTGGTCTTTTTAACAATAGTGTAAATAGGGGCAGAGGAAAAAGATATGCTGGCATAAATATTACTAGATATATTAAATAGTTTGTTTTCTTTTTATACAAGATATATTAAATAGTTAATCTTTATTAAAATTATGTTTATTTTTAATGACAGGATAATAATAGCTTTAAATCTATTAACATCATTCTTATTCATACATATATGATTTGAATATGAAAATATTAAAAAATAGAATATAAAAAGTTCTGTTAATTTATTTCTAAAAATTTTATGACTTAACCTTTAATTATAGAATTTCAAAGTTTTTGGAATTTCAAAAGTTATACTATTTTTTTTCAACTACTAGACTATATCAAGATTGTCTCTCTTCTACATTTTTCCTACAAAACTTTTGTGTCTTCTTCGTCCCTCAATTTTCCTTTTTATTAAGTTTAAAACACATATTTACCAACCTCTTAGGTAGATGTTTTAGAGTTACACTTTATGATTGAAAAATATATTTTATAATTAAAATTGCTTTTGTTTTAAAAGTTTATGTATGACTAGAATTTCTTTAATTTTTAACTTCAACGATTAGAATTTCTTTAACTTAATACTTACAAAAATTTTAATTATTATTTAGTATAAATTGATAAATTCATTATCAATTTTAATGTAATGTATGATCAAATAAATTGGAAATATCAAGTGCATTGCAGGTGTTAAAAGACTACTACCTAATATACCTAATATTAATGGTATCAATTATATCAATGTGGCTGATATAATTCATATTAATTATATTAGTAGTATAATTCATATAAGTTATATAGGTTATATAAGTGATATACATAAAATAAATTATATCTTATATAAATGATATATCAATAAGATAAGTGCATTACTTAAAACAAAATCTTTAACCCAAATAAGATTTATCTATGATATACCTCAGGTATATCATTTACATATTTAATGGGATTGATATTTCATATTTAGTAGTTATATATGAGTGATATTCTTAGTATGAAATATATCAATACTTAGGGTAAAATTGGAATAACAAATAAAACCAAAAATTTGATTTTAAAAATTTTGTCATATTTGACAAACTAAATTGTTATTATATTTGCAAATAGGACAAATGTTTTTGCCTTTTTTTTTCTACCCATTAAAAATACCTATTAAGAATAACATATTTAATTACTTTCATGTTCAATACATGTCAATCGAAGTCACAAATTCCAAATTAAACAAATCACAAACATTTGTATGGCTTAAATTTTGGGATGTAAATTAATGTTGGAGATTTCTTTAATTGGAAAAAAGAGTTAATTAAAGATCTAATTTTGTCCGTGGGTAATGAGCGATGGCGCAGTCGTAAGAGTCTTAGTCTATGGTATCACCCTTCCTGGGATCTTGGGTTCAAGTCATGTACTTGGTCATCGTATTGTTCAGCCCAGGCAACGAGTCCTGGTTATAGAGATCTACAGCTTAAGTCATACGACATCGATTTAAAGAAAGAAACCCAAAAAAAAATAATTAAAGATGCAATCTTTGTGTCCCACAATTTTCATTTATCCTCCCAGTAGACGTTTCTCTTGTGAATAAAAGCTTCCGTATAACTTTGGTGTTTATTGCAAAAGCTTCATATAATTTAACCAACTTCTTACCTCCTCTCTCTTTCTCTTCCATAATTTAAGGTATTTTTGCCATTTGTCCTCCCCCACTCAAAATCTCTATATAACCACTAACAACTTCTCTAAATCTCTTCATTAAAGCCTTTTTCATTACTCCCATGATTCTTCCTCCGACACAGAGGTTGTCTTCAAAACATTTAGTTTAAGGTTTCTTTTTTCTCTCTTGTTTGTGTAAGAAAAAAAAAAGAAGAATGGGTCTGCGAGACATTGGAGCAACTCTTCCTCCTGGGTTTAGGTTCTATCCGAGTGATGAGGAGCTGGTGTGCCATTATTTGTACAAAAAGATTGCAAACGAAGAGGCCTCGAGGGGAACTTTGGTCGAGATCGATTTGCATACTTGCGAGCCTTGGCAGCTTCCCGGTACGTCGCCCGACCCGTCTCTCTCCTATCTGTCAATTTATGCATACATCGACTATTGTTCTTATTAGGTGAAATTATTAATATGGTTTTATAGTATTTGATGTTGAAAAACTATATGATATCATAACTATTCGAGGCAATAGATGATTTGTCTAAACGGTACAATATCTATATTGGAGAGCGGAAAGATAGTAAATGGACATCACAATATATAGCTATGGCCTCCTTAACACCGGGGGTGGCGATGTAGTGGACTTATGGACGAATGGAGATATATCCTGTCTTATTTCAAGTCCCACGACGTCGGTTATAGTAGTGGGTGGCCATCAAGACTCTCCAATTATAAAGAACCTCTGCACGACATTAATTCTAAATTATCAAAAGAAAAATGAAATAGGGCCTTTTTGTTTGTGTTTTAATGGTACATAATCCACTTCTCTATTCTAAAGATGAGAAAGCTTTATTTGTTGTTAAATTGGAATATGGGTTGCTCTGTCTTTATATGACATGGAATTATGGATGGCTATCAAGGTTACTAAAGCTTGGAATGACAAAATTAGCTGTGGGGTTAACTGGTTAAGCCTACCTGCAACTTGATCCTTCTAAAGAGGAGGAGAATCTCAGTTTAAAAATGGGATCAAGGTCCGAGACAATGAAAAATCTTTCTTAAATTGCCCTTTTAAGATCGTGACTCTTTTGACTCATTGATTCGGATCCCATTTTTTTATCGGATATTCGTTTGAACGTTTTGAGCTCTAATATACTATATCAATATTTGTGGAATTACATCTTAAAACGAATTGACGATAATAGAAGTATCTCATGTCTATTATATATACTTTTATTAGGTCACTTGTCTTTTCGATGTGAAATCCTTAACGTGAAAATCTCTAAGGGCTCACCCTAAACGAGACAAGGAATCTTGATTTAGGGTTAGGGTTTGAGGCGAAGAACCGTTTTTCCTTTTTCTTTCTTTTTTTTTTCTCTGATTTTGGACTAGTAAATATTACTAGAAGAAATTTTTTCCTAACTGAAATCCTAATTCCCTGTACCAAATTGGAGGATGGGATAGGATAGGAAATTAAAAATCTCCATTAACTTTAACAAATTTTACAAAAAAAACATTATTTTAATCTCTTTCTGTAGATTATTAATCAAAAACTTGAAATGGAAACATCTATTTATTTATTAGACCAATAATCGTCATCACTATTTGAAGCTAGAGTGTCAAATTTCAAAATAATGTTGGATTTTTTATTAAATGGTTAGTAAAAAAAATTATGAAAAATACTAAAAATAGTATTATTATGATGATCTAAACTTAACTATAGGTTAATCATTAAGAAATAAATTAGATCTATAAAATTGGGAAAAAGATTATATAAATTTATCATAATGTGGAAAAATATTATAAGAAATTTTTGTCGTGTAGGAAGGAAATGAAATAATTAGTATTTGTCGAAATGGGCAGGCCAATCCTATTCCCATAATTTCTCCAAATACCATTTTTTTCAACATTGAAATTATTTTTGGAAGGATTATTGTCCCTTACGTTTTTGTTTTCTATATTGATTGACACATATATATTCATTAACCCTTTGTTTGATCATATAAAACTATATGAATAATTTATTGCATATAAAAATATATCATTTGATTCCATTATTGAAGTCTTTTTTGGATTGGGTACTTCTAATCATTTTCACTTATGTGGATGTGGAAATGCTTTGGATAATCTTCTAATGGATACGTTCTCGTTTCTAGTTTCATGTATCTTGTTTTTTGCCTTTTCTTTTTAATAAAGAAAAATATTAATACATTTGATAACGATTTATTATTTTTTTTTGTTTTTTGTTTTTATTTAAAAAAGTATCTTGTTCTTCTTCTTTAAAATTTTAAATTAAAAAAAATATGAGAGTTTTATATGGAAATTAAGTTTTTAAATTAAATATTTATGGTTTTTATGTTATATTTTTTTTAATATTTATTCTACATTTTATAAGTCAAGAATGATAAAATAATTTTTTTTATTTATGTTTTGGAAAAAAAAATTTCAAGTCAAACAAGAAATTTGATTTCGTTGATTTCGAAAATTTCTACTCAATTTTTAAATTCTTTTCTAAAAATTGAGAAACAATAAATTGAAACAGTTATCAAATGCTTTAAAAAACTGGAAGACAAACGAGAAACAAGAAAATTGTTTCCATTATTAGTAAAATATGATTTTTTTTAATATACTTAATGAGATATTTTGTTTTTGGACATGCACTAGCATTAATGTAGTAAAAGAATTGAGCTTTATTTATTTTATGTAAAGTTATTAAGGTTGATTGATTAATTAGTAAAAATCTTAGTTCAATTTTTTACGTGAAATTAGTCTCCAAAATAGTTAATATTAGTGTTTATGTGATAATATTGTTATCTCACATTACTTAGATGAAATGTCTTATTCGCACTAATATATATGACCATGTTAAGTTACTTGGATACCGAAACTTAAGCTTTGAGGTATATGGTGGTTGAAAATAGGTATTAGAGTCATAATGTCGTATGTTCAAAATCCTACAACGTCATATTCGAATATTAATGGCTCACATATTCAAGTTTGTAAATATAGGTAAAAAATTAAATATATACTATTAACTTTTTGATTCTACGTATAGCGGTGGTATAGCTGTGAGAATCTTACCATCTCAGTTAATAATTTAACAAAGTTAATAATTTTGTTTTTAATGCAACAAATGTGGGAATGAGGAATTGAACCTCCCACCTCGGGAAGGACTATGCAAGATATACTTTAACCGTTGAGTTATACTCGTGGCATAAAGTTAATAGTTAAAACTAAGTTTATGTTCATACTCTTTTAGTATTACAATCCATGGATACAAATTTAAACTATGACGACTTTAATTAGTTGAATTATATTCAAACCGGCTAAAAAAGAAAAATTTATGTGTATCTCACTCCCAAATGTGATATTTTATAGTATAACTTATAGAGTAATCTCTCTCCCATATGTATTTTATGTTAACAAAAAAGGGTAGATATTTTATGTTCAAATCTCATATAGCCACAAATGAAAAACAAAATTCTAAGATTTTTTTTGGGTGTTCTATCTCCCATAAAAAATAGTTAAGATTAGTTAAGATGCGTGTAAACTGGTCTTGAATGTTCTATTGAATGTAAGAGGCAAGAGTGGTGTTTTTTTAGCATTTAGGGACCGAAAACGGTCACCTACACAAATAAATCTATTTTGTACATGCCTCACTTTAAAAATTTACTTTTTATATATTCTCGAGTATAGTATATCAATATACCTTTCATCGTAATCACTTTAAGTTCTCTCTCATCATGGAGAGTAGAGGTGGCGAAGCTGAATGGGAACGAGTGGTACTTCTTCAGCTTCAGGGATCGGAAATACTCAACGGGGTTTCGGACGAACCGGGCGACGACAGCGGGATATTGGAAGGCGACGGGAAAAGATCGAATGGTTATGGATCCAATGAGAGGTGAGGTGGTGGGAATGAGGAAGACATTGGTGTTTTATAGAAACAGAGCTCCAAATGGGATCAAAACAGGGTGGATCATGCATGAGTTTCGGATTGAGACTCCTCATATGCCCCCAAAGGTTCAATTTCTCTCTATTTTCCCTTTCACTACTTTTATTTCCTACTTATATTTCTAGTCATCAATATCATGCTTAAATTGCATCCCATTACACACATATTAAATAGAAAGAGAAAAATAGATTAGAGAATGATGGAAGTTTTCTTTTTAAGACGAGATATTAGCAAGGGCGGAGCGGAAAAGGAAGGAGATGGGAAATTGCTGATAAGTTTTTCGTAAATTTAAGAAAAAATGAAAATTACTCGGTTCCTCAACAAATAGGAGAAATCTTGTTCTCAAATAATGAGTTGTCAAACATTTAATGGTGGGGAGAACAAGATTCCTCCTCAATGTGTCTTAACCATTTGAGCTATTCTCGATTTGGTAAATTTTTCCTTTGATTTGTCCCTCTAAATTTTTTGAACTCAAATATAATATTATATGCAAGAAGTTAAAATATAAGATTTGGTCATTTATTATGAAAAAGAAGAAGGTTACTTCCTTGTTAATCTTTTACTATAACCAAACCATTAGGTCGTTTTTTACGTGTTTATTTAAAAAAGAAAGAGAAAAATCAAATTCTTCTTTCCTTGTGTTCCTCTCCTGTTCGTCAAAAATCTATAGAAGTAATAGGAATCGTCCTTCCTAATATAACATAATATTCTCTTTGTCTAGCTAATGTGAGACTTTAATCATACTCTCAATAATCCTCTTTTCGAACAAAGTACCAACAGAATCTTCTCTCAAATAGTTATCGTCTACTTTCAATCTCGTCTCCTAATCTCAAATTGGTTCTTATTATTTTCTCTTTTTAAATCCAACATGTGAGAGTAGGGATTTGAATTTCAAACCTTTTAGTCGATGACATATGCAACCCATTAAACTATGTTTAATTAGTATTTCATGTCTTGACATTTCATGTCCTTGACCTCTTTAAATCTTAAAGTCTTTGAATTTCTACCACACATGTTGGATAGAAATAGAATAATATTATCAACACACATGAGTTTAGTTCAATGGCAATTGACACAGCAAAAATAAATCCGAGAATTCCGCACTAAAAAATAGAATAATTTCAAGTTTTGTTAAATAAAAATTAACTATAATAGACTAAAATAATTATTTATGTAAAGGGAAATAGGATGGGAAAAGGAGAGTAGGTTGCATGGATTATTCAATGTACAGTGCCATGATAAACATTCTTTATCATCAATATCTTCATTAACTTCTTCAATATACCAACCTTTTTGTCCCACAGGAGGACTGGGTTTTGTGTAGAGTATTTCACAAGAGCAAGCCAGATCAGGAAATCACAGAAACAACTCACAGCCTGCAGTTTCCGTTCGATGCAGCGGCGGCCACTTCATCGTCCTTCCGTTCACCGCCAAACCACCTTGGCCAGTTTCTGCCCCCGGACGACGCGACCGGGCTGCTGCCGTGGGACACCAACATGGAAGAAACTGCAGCATTCAGACCCAATGGAGTATTTGGGGACTCTAATATGCAGGAAATGAAGTTTGAGATTAATGACACCATGCAAAATGGCTTCCCTTTTAACTATTTTATTGCTTGAGGAGATATTGTGTATAGATCATTCACCAAAAGAAAACAAAAAAAAAAAAAAAAATAATAGTTTGATTGATTGTTTTCTTGTTGAATTTAAGTGCATGCATAACTGAGAGTTTGGTAAGTGCCTTACTTTGTGGATTTTTTTTTTCCTTTTTTTGGGTTTGATTATTAAGTAAATGCACTTGAAAAAATGGGAGAATTTTGTGTAGAGTCCTCTGAACATGTTGATAGAGGGCTAATACTATGTGTCTTTGTATATAGAATACATGTGTAACATTTGTCTATATGGCTTAGCTTAAGTTAAAAGTATATCCCATCTCGACACTACTCTTCAAGTTTATCTCGTTCATTCGCAACAAGATATTTTCTTTGTATGGATACGGTAAAGATGAACTTGACCACGTACTTTGATGATAAATACCATTAACAAAAATATTAAAACTTGACAATTTATATTGTCACCTTTAGTATAAACCTACCTTAGCATTTTAGAATGGTTTATATAAATATTTTCTTAAAAATAATTTATTTTAATGTGAAAATTAAACTTTTTATTGATGTTTTTTACGAGCACACCTAAACAAATAAAAGCACGCATAACATGAAATCGATGATAACAAAAACCAAAATCAATTGGAGGATAGTGAAGGACGAAAAACCAAACGGAAGAGTTATGCATGCGAAGGAACTCGAGATCAGGAATGAAAAATTCATATGAAATCGATGATAACAAAAAATCCCAAAAACGAGAATTAATCGAACGATACGCATTGTGAAGAGCGAAGAAAGACGAAAAATCGAACAAAAAAGTTGAAGCCATTGGGCGGAGAAGATGAAGAAAAATGGAAGGAAATTGGTTTGGGGCATAAGTAATGGAGATGCAAAGAGTATAATTTGGCAAGCAGTCCATGTTCTGTTTTTCTCTTCGTAATATGTGTTCGAAAGATTCGTTTTTAAAAACGGTCTTTGGATTGTGCATCCAAATAGTGAAAATTTCTAAAAATTTTATTGTTTCGAGTGTTTTTAGATTTATAATTTGAAATTTCAAAACGTAGAATTACACTAAAAAAAACCAGGTAAAAACTTTGATAAATATATTTCAAGATTACTACAATATCTTTTGACTTTAAAAATTTCATATCAAATAATAAGTTAAAAGATATTTCCATATACGTGAAATTGAATCTTGCGGTGATCGTTTTTCTTCAATTTCAACATTCTCATCAAATGGTTTTTATTTTTCGAATCGTTATTTTTCGTGAAATATTGGTTATATTTTCATATCATTTGCAATTTTCTTAGCAATCTTTTTTCTCTATACTTCCTTGGCTCTAGTTTGTTTTTCATAATTAGATGCTTCATTTATTCAACAACCATAACATCATCTACTATTTTTATTTCATCTCTTGATTTGTCTATATTTATTATTTCTTTTATAATTTCATCATTTTTATTACTTTTACTTCCAATAACAAATTTATTGAGTGTGCCTTTTTAAGACTAAGTTTTTCTACTATTATTTTCTTTTA
This sequence comes from Momordica charantia, assembly GCF_001995035.1. The sequence goes on from NW_019104735.1 coordinate 226,818, forward strand.
TATTTTCATATCTAGATTCATACTTTCACATATTGATATTCTAAATAAGTAAATCTCTTATATTAGGTTTTGAGCAATCAACATGCAGTATGAAATAATTTATAAAAAAAAAGTAAAAAATTATGAATGAAAAACATGGAATTTTAAAGCCGCTAGGTTGAGTTGAGGAAATAAGAAGTTTCGATTTTTACTCTAGCAATCGATAATATTGTGAGACCACACAGAAAATCAAGATGAAAATATGAAAATTTGAGATCTGAGAGAGAGTGAGTATTGACAGAAAGAGACCGAGAGTTCAATCTAAAATTAATGTAACCTAAGTAATATATTTATGAAGTTTTTTATAGAACTTGAAAAGTTTTGGTTAGTGAAAAAAATAAATAAAAAGATAAAAAGATATGGTCTCCCGCTTTGAGGAGCTTATTTTAAGGTTAAGATTTTTAAGGAAATTTGAAATGAATATGAATAAAAAGATTAGGGTTAACAAATTTTGAAAGGTAAGCAAATCAAAATTGAAAGAAATTTATGAACCTATTAATAGTGGATGTTGTTAGTAGTTTGTATTTTCAATATTATAAAAAAAATTATGAAAAATAATTAGTAAATTATTTTATATTTTAAATTTATTTACAATTAAAAATTAAATTAAAAAAATACTAATATTATATATTATAGGTCTCCCTAAAACGGGGGCTTTAGGCGGTCGCCTCGCTCGCCTATAGCTTAAGCCGGTTTGGTCCTATTTTAAACTTCTTAATCTTGATTTACTCCCTTTAAAAATTATTTATAGCATAGCAAGAGCGTAAAATAACTAGAGCGAGAGAATAAACAGAGCCGAAGCAACATGAAAATGCATAGAGAAAGAGCGTGAAACAGAATGAGAGAGAGAGTCAGAAACGGAGAGAAGAGAAAAAAGTAATAGAAAAAGTGAAAAGGAAAAGTTAGTTAGAAGGTAAAACAAAAAAAATATATAGAAAAAAGTTTTTTTTCAAAGGGAATATAGAAAAAAGTTTTAAAGATGAGTGAGAGAATAATAGAGAGAAGAACTAAACAAAAAAATAAAAATAAAAACATTTGTTTTACGAAAATATACTGATTTCATTTTGACTCTTCCACATTTTTTTCAGATTCAATTTGAAACTTTATAATATAGGATTTCTCTAGAAAAATAAAAGTTTGGATAAATATATTATATTATGATAAATTTATTTTTATTTTTATTAAAATTAAAAACTAAAAAATATAATATATTATAAAATATATAATATTGTAAAATAATAATTGTACAAAGATTTTGATAAATCAACTAAATATATAGTCGATAATTTATCAAAAGAAAAGAGTCGAATAATAGTTACCAATAACAATTTTTTATATTAAGATGCAATTTACCAATCTACCACTAAACATATATTTTGAAAACAATCCCTATCACGTCGAACTGCAAGATTCTCCAAAAATGGCGACGGACCTCCAGAAGGGGAAATTGGCTCAAATGACCTCCAAAAATTTTTGAAATGCTCAAATGACCCACCCCCTTTAATTATGCCCAAATGACCCACTTTTAACATTGATGATGTGTTAGAAGCAGGTGAAATGACCAAAATGCCGTTAAATGTAACAGGTGACCGCTGGAATAATTCCCGGCCGAGGTAGAAAAATTCCCGCCCGAGGTAGCTTCAATGCACGGCAAAACCAATTTAATGCACACCGACTTGTACCTTAGTAATCAGTACATGTCATTACTAATCCCAGAGAACATATGTCCTTATCGTAAATATTCTCTCTGCACAATCCTAAAAAATCTGAAAAGTATTGTGAATATTCTCTTTAGAAGTTTCAAGATTTTGGGAGAAGTAGTTCTTTATTTTTTATGCTTTCTCCTTTTGCGCGTTAATCTTGCTTGATTCTACATTTGAACACATGTGTTTTTATTTGATCCTCGTTTGGTTTATTTTTGTTACAGTCGGAGTAACAATAACTATTGTTATTTTGTTTTAAACTCATATGTTCATTCCTCCTGCACTATGCATTCTAATTGTCGGGTTATTCTCGAGCGAGGTGATATGATTATCGGCCGAGATTCATGTTTTTGATGAACCTCGGGCAAGGTACTAAACTTTCTCGACCGGGGTCAGAGGTTTTCAAAACGGAATGTTTGTTAAACTTACCTCGGGCTTGGCTGCATATTGAACTCCACCTCGAGCGAGAAAATATGTTTCTCGCCCGAGGTTGATGTGTATATATATATATATATATATATATATATATATATATATATGTATGTATATATATTCCATCTGTAATTGTCTTTCAATTGTGCTTTGTAATGCAGAACAAAATGGTACCCAATCGAAACCCTCATACTTGGTTACGCTGAACCCGTGTACCCCCGTTGAAGACGAAGAATATTGGATTTTACCGGATGACTACGTGCCGAGGACGATTAAGCCACCAAAATTTGTGGACTCTTACTGGAAACCGCCGCTGCATATTTTTCTTGATTCCATAATTCTCGGCCAAGTTATGGTCGACCCCGACCGTAAAATTCAATGAGCTACAAAAATAGAGATTAAAGTTCTGTACATTTAATATGGGGGTTGTTCTTTATTTCAGTTCTGCCAATATTCTCGGGCTCGAACTCGATCGAGGTAGATACCGAGGTTGGTATTTTTTTCAGTTGTGCAAAAAACCTCGAGCGTGAACCAGCTTACCTCGACCGTAAAATACAATGTTCTTCATAAATAAAGATTAGAATGATCCTAATATTGAAAACGCAGTCCTAAACTCCATTAATAATTGATGTTTTGTCTCAATGTATCTAAACAAGTCCCTGTTAAATCATAGTCAATATACTTAAATTCATTTGCATTATCAAATTTAACTAAGTTACGTACAAAATAAGAAAACAATTCTAATAGAATATCAAAAAATAGGTCTATTCGCCCAAAGTTGAAAAGCAAATTGCCTCCTAAAGTATGCGACCCTAGACTGTGTTAGAGTATCCAATGCGGACCCGGTTACATCGTACTCAAAATACTTGACGCAGAAAATCCCACAGTCGCCACCGCCAATCTGCT
>NW_019104735.1:238445-249822 GCF_001995035.1 Momordica charantia
GGTCATAAATGAACACTGTTTAATAACTCACTAAATAATTCGGGCAAAATATATATTACTGTTAACAAAGTTTACATTCTGTAATTTTCCTCGGGCACAACCTCGGGTAAGATCGGGCCCGAGAAATTTCACAGAATATAGACTACACAAAAATATGCAACGTTTGTAAGCTTCAGTCATTTTTCTCGGGTTGACCTCGGGCGAGGTTATGCCCGATGTATTCAGCTTAGTCTGAACCTCGAGGTAAGCTCGAGGTTGGATTTCTTTCAAATACCACGGGTTCAACCTCGCGCGAGGTCAACCCGAGGTACTTGAAAGAAATCCAACCTCGAGCTTACCTCGAGGTTCAGCCTCAAGCATCTGACGAATACCTCGTGCTCAACCTCGCCTGATATCGACCCGAGAAAAATGGCAGAGCTCTCCTCCTTCTTCAACCTCCYAACACACTTAGAACGGTTCCCTCCCACATACCTCAAAACTCAATTTCAGGTCAAAAATCAATTTCGGCAGAACAACAATGAAGGAAATCATAGCAGAACAACCTCCCAATAATGGAACGACAAAATAAAGTAAAATCGGACAGCGAAATCACTCATTCATGTACATGGTCAACAAGATACAGTGCTGGTGTTCAGGAATCAACGGAAAAAAACTCATTCAACATGAAAAAACGTAGCCCTAACCCCACGGAATAGTGGAAAAATTGAACTTACTTCAAGCGATTTCGAACGGAGACGGAGTGGGAGAAGACGACTCACGCGAACGGAGAAGGAGAAGACGACTCACGCAAACGGAAAAGGAGAAGACGAACGGAGAAGGAGAAGAGGAACGGCGACTAAAAATGGAGAGAAATTGGGAAAGTTAGAATGGTCCAATTTTTTGAACGAATGGTACTATAGTAATTTCGCTGCCTATAAAAATTAATTTAATATTCAAGTGAGTAATTAGGGCACAATAAAATAAAATAAAGAGGATTATTTCAACCTTTCAAAAATTTTTAAGATCATTTGAGTCAATATCCCCTTGAGAAAGTTTAATTCTCCTTCGAGGATTGAGATTTTTCCTGAGTAGCCTTCACATAAATCGTGCGAAAAGTAATTCTGGGGAAGAAACAAATCCCCAATGATGTCGAAGAGCTTCCTGAATCGTAACAATTGTGCAAGGATTTTTCTCTTATCGCCATTATCGTGCTCTCCGGCGCATGCTTCTTCTCCTAAAAGCTTTTCCGTCGCCAAGTCGGGAAAGATTCAGCCACTCAACCTGTAAGGATTGTTCTTGACATTTTGTCGAACACCTTGAGTCTGTTCCAGGGAATGAAGCTGTTTTTGTTTTCCTTAGGAAGAAGAAGAGGAGGTTGGATGAGATTTGCGTGGAAAGGTACCAGCAATACAGCCGAACAATTATACAATCGTGGATATTACAAGGTAGGCCTGATTGGATTCGTTGATGATGATGAACTTCATTTTATTTTTGATTTCTTTCTCTYTCTGTGTTTTGTGAACAAATTTGTGTGTAGGCAAAGTGTTGGTAGATGGCAGAGTAGTCAGCAAAGCYGGAACACCTGTTGGGGATAAAGCTAAGGTTGAGATTATTGCTGAAATTCCGAAATATGTATGTAGGTGATAAAACTTCGCTGAAARCTACCTGTTCTTTCCCCATACATATCGATGCTATGCTTCATCCCCATTAGCCTAGATGAAGTCTCTGAAGTTAATATAATCAATTGCTTTACTATTTTTATTTTATAAAATCCAGAGCAGGATTCAAGTTGGAAGCTGCCATTGAACAGTTSGGGGTTGATGTTGCTGGTAAAGTTGCTCTTGATGCTGGGTTATCCACTGGAGGATTTACTGACTGTTTGCTTCAGCATGGGGCTTCATTTGTCTACGGAGTTGATGTTGGCTATGGGCAGGTAAAGTTTATAAACTTCTTTCTAATACATATTCTTCGTTATCTACTTAATATAGTTGACAGTTGATAAGCGTGTAAATAAATGTCACTAATATAAAAGTAGCACTACACCTCATGTTTTTTGGGAAAGTTCTACTAGCAATTTTATTTACTTGTCCATCTTTTGTATGCAAGAAGTAATTGAATTGAAGAAGAGAAACTTCAAAAGAGGGGGAGATAACTAGAAGTTAAATCCAAGCTCAGGATTAAGAGATAACAAAAGATGTATCCAACTAATCAAATTTAGCAACAAGGGTCAATTATAAATCTCTTCGGTATTAGAAAGAAACCCAAGGAGAAGCACAATATTTCAGCTTCTTTTGACCCTCCTCCACAATATCCCTTTCTTCAATCCTATTACTATCATTTCAATTTCCCAAAAAGTAAAGTAAACAGTGCCTGATAAGATTTATCATTGGGAAAGGAGGGGCAATCTTAATAAGGAAGAGATCTGTCACTGTTGAGGAAATGTCATATTCTGTTAAAATTAAATTGGTTCTTATATACACAAAAAGCAATAACAAGGGATTATCTATATAGCTATAAAGGATCTAATTTAAATTGACCATTCAAGATATTGGAGTTTGAGTGCAAGCAGGGCACTTTTATAGTTAGTTGTAATTTGAACTTGTAAATCCATCTGAAACTGGCTTGCAAGTGAGGAAAAGGAGGAGGTATGTTCAGGCTGCAAAGAGTATGAAGTKATTAACCTTGTTCTCTCCTCTAAATATATTTATGTTTAGAACAGTTTGTCATTAAGTTAATGCATGTGACAGAAATTAAGGATCTGGTTCTCCATCTCCATTGAGGCCAATGAACTAAARACTTGGTAATTRGTGCTGTTGCTTTCATTGACCAGAAGTGTTTAAACCAGTGAATTGATAACCAATGTTCACTTTGGATACCTTTAATATTTATGTAGGAAACTAGCAAATATGTCCCACACTTTCTTCTGTTCCATTGTGATGCATCAATGATCTGCAGAATTTTTAGGTTKCTGATAAGATTCGCCGAGATGAAYGTGTYTGTGTGATGGAAAGGACAAACTTAAGATAYCTTGCTGGACTTCCTCAAAAAGTTGATATTGTTACTCTGGACCTTTCTTTCATTTCTATTCTCTTGGTAAGGTTTCAAATGGCTGCGGAAATGTGTTTTAATAGCTATGATGTATATTTCAGTTTGTTAAATCTAACTTGATAACAGGGTTAGAAACATTATTATAGCCATAGTTTATCATTAGTACAATTTTGATCATAAGTACAATTTTGATCATTAGTGTGACGTGTCTTGATTTTGACCAGAAGGTCTTGCAATGGTCATTTTAAGTGCTTTTGTCTTTTCTCTCATTCCTTGCTCTCATTTGTTTATGTATCAGGTCATGCCTGCTGTCGTGAGTGTGATGAAGGAAATGTCAACATTGGTTACTTTGGTGAAACCTCAATTTGAATGTCGCAGATCACARGTAAGAGGCTTTGAGTTCTTATCCTTCTTGGGTGTTTTAGTAGTTCCTATCTGGCTGCTCTTTTGGTTATCATTATAGATTATACTGAAATATGTTTTAATAGAGTTTCTAAGAAAATATGACCGAGTTTATTTTAGATATTTCGTCCTATATAACCGTTATAAGGCCATTTGTTGACAAGTCAAAGGGCCATATTCTTTTTGCATATATTTCCTAATTGAGACCTCCAACCTCTTCTAGTTTAGACGTGATGGCCCAATTATCCAGGTGAGTCACCTTCCTCGATAAGTCATGTTATCAAGAAAAGATGAAAGAGAACAAAGAGGACAAACAAAAAGACAACCCACAATTTGTGTCGAAGGATAATTATACAAGATTAATAAGATCTAGAGAATAAGAACAAAATTATTTAGTAACAGATGCCCAAGCAGAGGTGTTAAACCTAGCTAGCAAGAGACTGCACCATCTTGGGAGATCTTTCCTGATCCCTAAGAATTATGTTGTTCTTTTCCAGCCAAATACCCCGAATCACCGCAAAAAAACCAGTTCGCCGCATGATTCAGTCCTTTTTGCAAAAGGGAGGACGAGGATTATGATTAACCTCTTCCATCATCTCAAAACAAACACTAGATTTCGCGAAACAAAGCTCGACCACGTGAAAGAAGCGATCCCAAACAGTCTGTGCATTGACAGTTTCATAAAATGGGGTTCAAGTCTTCAACATCAATCTTACACTAAACGYCCCATGTGGCCCARCAACAACCAAATAATGCCTCAGAACATGACAARGTGTTCACTCTGCTATGCAAAGAATCTAACCTTCTTTGAAATTTTTCACCTTCTAAAGCAGGGAACATGCAAGGCTCTGAAGAGTAGAGGAAAAATACATGAATCGACTCACAGGAGAAACCCCCCACAGGATTAGGAGGACAAAAACGAACACCCCTATGGTGAGGTATTTCCTCACACTTTGATTGAATCTCAAGCAAAAGCCCGTAGGCAATATAGAAACACYCCACCTGTTCGAGAGGGTGGGTAAGCTCTCCTTCTACCTCCTTAAGGTACTCACAAAAACAAGCAYATCCCCCAATATTCCCTAACCTCCTTCTATATCTACTCGGCCCTCACTCCCACACTGATCCCTGGGCCCCACAACCTAAAACGGTAATTCCTCCCCTATACCCGAGTACAATTCCTTTCTTGCCCCCCTAGTATATTTGTTAACTATTGGTGGCCTAACACCCTTCCACTTGGACTCACAACCCGATCATCTAACAAGGAGAGAAGATGAACAACCTCTGTTGTCTCTCTRCCAGACGAAGGTCACTGAAACCAAAGGAAAAGGAGGAGGAACCTCGAGAAGGAAGAACAAATGTGACCAGACTAAATTTCGTAGATAATAATTGATYTAAGGGAGGAAATTGGACACAAAAGGCCTATCGCTCAACCTAATGTCCTCCMTTATTATTATTATTTTTGGATAACTGGGAGTCGAAACTTTGCTCYCCTATACCTAGGGGAACYCGTGCTTGYCTCAAGGGCTAGACCTAGGAGACATYAAARATTTTTKGTATTAAGCTCATCGGAAGGTTCAAACTTGAAATCTTTAAGYCAGTATGTCCAAGAGACCTCAAGTCCTTGCCAATCCGGCTGCCCCTTGGGGGTTAATGTCCTCCCATTATAAAGTAACAGATCTATTTCCCATTGGGTATTTGAAGAACCGGGAGAAAAAGGGAAATCCAGCTGCGATCTCTTTCAAGGGATTTCTAAAGTGTGCCTTTTAAACCCCCTCCTGAAATTTAATCATAGGGATGAGAACCATACTTACTAGGAATAACCTTGTGCCACAAGGACTCGGTCTCACAGGAGAACACGAAGTGGGCCTTGTTTCGACGTCTCAGATTACCAATGCCCAAAACCCCCTAACGGGATCGACCCTAGCAAAACGTCTCAACTAACTAGGTGGGATCCTCTACCTTCCTTCACCCCTTCCCAAAGAAATTTCCTCATAAGTCTCTCTAAATTCTTACTGACCCCTGCATAGATCCGAACACTAAAAGGAAATAAGTCGGAATTCTACTCATAATTGACTGGATAAGAGTCAACCTGCCACCCTTAGAAAAAGGCTCTATTCCTAGACGAAAGACGCTTCTGGAGTTTTGTCTAGGACTGGGTTCTAAAAGGAACGACCCCTAGGATTATGTGTATGCCTGAGTGGAAGACCTAGATAAGAAGAAGGAAACCAACCTACCTCACACACATCCACAAGAGAAGCCCAAGCATCAACCTAGGGGCACAGTTAATGCCAATGATGGAGCATTTCCCCTATTTACCCTCAACCCAGACATGGATTCAAAGAAAATGTGACAACTATTGAGGGTGATAAAGGAATCCTCTTGAATGGAGCAGAAAAAGATAGTACCATCTGCAAACAGAGGACACTTGTGTAGCTAAGCAAAGAGAAAAGGGTGATCTTCAAGAATTTTTCTCCCAGCTATAAAAGCCCCKTTATGTCTTATGGATTGAATATTTCTTACCCTTTATCTCTCACTTTTGAACTAGATCCCTTTTTGTAATTGTGTAGTTTGTTAGCTTTTTACTCTTTGTTTTTGCTCCTTCGTCTTAGTTTATTTTATTTTGTTCCACGTGTGTATTATTTCATTTCTTCTCACTGAAAGTTAGTTTATTCATTAAAAAAATGGATTAAATATTAGTTTATTCATTAAAAAAATGGATTAAATATTTTTGTTCTTGCTGGCCTTGACTCGAACTATGCTATCATTTTACAATCTCCTAATAAAATCATGAAAACCAGATATCTTGTAAAAATAGATGAAACTATGAAAAATAAGAATGTCAAAATATAGATATCCGACATWTGAAGTTTATGTAGACCATCCATTTGAAGATATAGTTCATTGCAGGTAGGAGGTGGGGGAATCGTGAGAGATCCACTAGTTCACCAGGAGGTAAACATTTATTTCTTCCTTTGTTGTTATTTCATTTAATGTGTTTTATTGATTTTTACCTGCTTATAGAGAAAAGTCATGCTACTGAATTTTTCTAATTGGAATTATTGCTTAAATTATCTTGAGATGATAGCTCTTACTGAAGTTTAGAATAGTCATTTGCATCTTCTGTGCACTAAAAAGGATCTATATACATCTTTTTAACATTACCTGTCCACCTGATAAGGATGGGTAATTTAATTTCTACCCTCAAAAGAAATAATTTTAATCACTTGTCAATTCAAATAATAATGATTTGTAATTAATTCCAAGATTGGGGCTTACACATGAGGCGCTTAAAAAGCGAGTTTTTTTTTTTCTTCGAGGCACACTATATATAAAAATCAATAAATATATATGCCCATCTACATAGTAATAAACAGGTAGAGTCAGAGAGAGAGAGATTGAAATAGAAAGAAATAGAAAGAAAGAACACTTGAGGGGGGAATGAGAAAGAGAGTTTCGAGGAAGAAAAATGAGATAAGAGAGAGAGTTTGAGGATGGAAATGAGAGAGAGCTTACTCCAACTTCTAGTGAAGAGAAATGACACTTCTATTTAAATGGTATTTTTTAATAAAATATAAATTTATATAACATTATTACAGAAGAGCTTCAGTGCCTCAACTCTTTAATATAAGGCGTGCTCTTAAAGGTTGCCTTCTTAGTTTTCCCTCGCCTTGCATGAGGTGAGCTCAGGTGCACGTCTCACTACGCCTTTCAAAAACACTAATCTTAATTAAATTTCAAAAACAAAACAATCTCTTTGAAAATTACATTTCTTTAAGCTTTTAAAATTTTGCTATAATTTCGAACTCGATTTTAAAATTAGATTAGGAACAAAGAAAATGTCAATAAATAAAACATAATTCCATAAAACAGAAAATAAATGACAAAAACATTATCAAACATCCCGTTAATGGTTAAAGAGAGATTTCAATTGATTATGGTTTATATATGTTTATATATGTTGTTAAGATAATGTGATGTTAGTTTCCTCTATTTGTTATTAGCACATTTATTGATAGGTTGAATCATACGACCTTATTTAAATAGGATCCGTTCTTTTGGTTGTACTTGTGTCCTCGAGTTTTTCCTCAAATTCTAAAGATTGATAGGATGAATACCTCAAATCTATGTTTGAAAAATGAATGGTGTAGGTTGTTGAGAAGATCATAAAAGGTGTGGAGAATTTTGGATTCTGCAGCAGAGGTTGGATTGAATCACCAATGAAGGGGGCTGAGGGTAATACAGAATTCTTGGCTTGCTTTGAGAGGACAACTGCAGTTTCAAGTGCAGATGCAGATTAATTTGAAATGGGAGTTTTTTTTTTAATACTAACACATTGGAAATATGGAGTTCGAACTTCTGACCTCAAAAGAAGAAATAGGTGACAATTACTGCTAAGTGATGTCAGAGAATAGAACCMACTTGTCCGGTAGAAACTCAACGTCTTTAATGTCTCTTGTTTTTACATTTTTTTTAAAGGTCTTATTTATTTGTGTAATTCACACATTGGCCTTCATAGAATGATGTGTTAATCTAGTTTTCATTATTGTAGTAATAATTTATTGGAGTATCAATTTTGTTTGATAGCATTCATTCAATAACCATTACTAAATGCCATTGAATAATTATTGGACCACAGAATTGTCATCAAACCGTACTTTAAAAAAAGTKCTGTAATTTTTACCTTAATCATGAACTATAAAACATATATTTGGTACGAGATTGATAAAATTGAGACAAAATAATAGAAAAATGATAATGTAATTAAAAAAAAAAAAGTATAACCTATGGGGTTGAATAGACTCCACGGRTGGGTTAGGTTCAGAAAGCATGATGTTGCTAAATTCATGCTTCAAACACTGGGTGGACTACCCAAACTGACCCTACCCCATTATAGGCCAAACGCCCTGTCAAGTAAAAGACTTTCCTAGAAACACTTTAGAAATGAATATTAATCTAAGTGCTTCATATAGAAGCAATCTTATGATATTTTTAAAGTTTTTAAAAGTACTTTTAGCTTTGTTCCAGAATCACAACTGGCTGTCGCTGCCATCTTTCAACATTTCCATTGGAATCTTGAAGCCAACTACTTGGCCCACAACTGAAAGCSAGGCTGCAACATATCTTTCCATTGGTATTGTTTCATTCTTACACCAAGAAGCATCACCAAGGAAGAGTAGCTTCATCCATTCCCTGGTTCCACAAGGATGTAATTTGAACCATGGCCTGTTTAAATATGGATGTTCCTGCAAATCGGTACCCGAAACTAGTTATATACCCGACNGTTTATATATGTTGTTAAGATAATGTGATGTTAGTTTCCTCTATTTGTTATTAGCACATTTATTGATACGTTGAATCATACGACCTTATTTAAATAGGATCCGTTCTTTTGGTTGTACTTGTGTCCTCGAGTTTTTCCTCAAATTCTAAAGATTGATAGGATGAATACCTCAAATCTATGTTTGAAAAATGAATGGTGTAGGTTGTTGAGAAGATCATAAAAGGTGTGGAGAATTTTGGATTCTGCAGCAGAGGTTGGATTGAATCACCAATGAAGGGGGCTGAGGGTAATACAGAATTCTTGGCTTGCTTTGAGAGGACAACTGCAGTTTCAAGTGCAGATGCAGATTAATTTCAAATGGGAGTTTTTTTTTTAATACTAACACATTGGAAATATGGAGTTCGAACTTCCGACCTCAAAAGAAGAAATAGGTGACAATTACTGCTAAGTGATGTCAGAGAATAGAACCAACTTGTCCTGTAGAAACTCAATGTCTTTAATGTCTCTTGTTTTTACATTTTTTTAAAGGTCTTATTTATCTGTGTAATTCACACATTGGCCTTCATAGAATGATGTGCTAATCTAGTTTTCAATTAATATTAGTATAATTTATTGGAGTATCAATTTTGTTTGATAGCATTCATTCAATAACCATTACTAAATGCCATTGAATAATTATTGGACCACAAAATTGTCATCAAACTGTACTTTAAAAAAAGTGCTGTAATTTTCACCTTAATCGTCAAGGAGTGTTACGATCTTTATTATGTGATAGGTTTTCGATTGTCGACATGAATTTAGTTCAACGACTATCGGTACCTATCATATCATGTGTCCAAATCTCCCTATCCTCATTAGTTGCACTAAAACAAAGATGGATTTTCATTTGAATAATGGTTGAAAAAGTGTCAAATGAACTATAAAACATATATTTGGTACGAGATTGATAAAATTGAGACAAAATAATAGAAAAATGATAATGTAATTAAAAAAAAAGTATAACCTATGGGGTTGAATAGGCTCCGCGGGTTAGGTTCAGAAAGCATGATGTTGCTAAACTCATGCTTCAAACACGGGGTGGACTACCCAAACCGACCCTACCCGATTATAGGCCAAACGCCCTGTCAAATAAAAGACTTTCCTAGAAACACTTTAGAAAAGAATATTAATCTAAGTGCTTCATATAGAAGCAATCTTATGATATTTTTAAAGTTTTTAAAAGTACTTTTAGCTTTGTTCCAGAATCACAACTGACTGCCGCTGTCATCTTTCAACATTTCCATTGGAATCTTGAAGCCAACTACTTGGCCCACARCTGAAAGCCAGGCTGCAACATATCTTTCCATTGGTATTGTTTCATTCTTACACCAAGAAGCATCACCCATTCCCTGGTTCACCCATGCCCTGGTTCCACAAGCATCACCAAGGAAGAGTAGCTTCACCCATTCCCTGGTTCCACAAGGATGTAATTTGAACCATGGCCTRTTTAAATATGGATGTTCCTACAAATCGGTACCCGAAACTAGTTACATACCCGACGCAATGCATAAGGAGCATAAGAAAATCCTCCTGCACTCCTATCTTCAATCAAAAAATAACTATGAGACTGATTGCAAATAACTCTCATAAGTTAAAAGACTTATTTTCTAAAAGACTAGTCGATACCCGAGACTAGTTTATGGAAGATTTCATGAACTTTCATTTCTCAAACCCGACGCAGTGCATAAGCAGCATAATAGAATCATCCTGCATAACTATGCCAAGCCATATAAATTTTACTTTCTTGCATATACTTTCTTTTAGTAACCTATTTGTCCATACATTTTTTTTCTCATTCTCTTCAATACATGCCATCTCTTAACCCTTTTTCAGCACAATTTTATAGACTTGACTTCTCTTTCCACGCTTCATTTCTTTTCTCTCTCTCTCCTTACATTCTTGCAACTCTTTTCTGATTAGTTAATAGAAGAATTTTTTAGTAAATGAAGGCATTATAAAGGTTAATAGAAGAATTTTTAGTAAATGAAGGCATTATAAAGGTTAAACCAACATAACGATCAAATTAGAAAATGGTACCAAAAAAGCTTTTTATGTTATTTTTTGAGACCAAAAATAAAAATTGTTGTTTTGTACTAAACTTGTTAAGAAACTATGTACTATAAGTCTATAAACTATGAAGATAGAAAAACAAATAACAAAAAAAAATATAATAATAATAATGAGAAGAAACAATTTCATTGATAATACGAGATTAGAAAAACAAAAGAGAGATAACCCCAATAAAAACCTCTCCACAGTGATGAAAAAGAGGGGAACATTTACACCAAAAAACGACTAAAAAGACTATTCAAAAAACGATCAAAAGCATTATCAAATTAGAAAATGGTATTATCAAACAAATAAGAAAAAAAGAAAAACAAATAAATGCAGAACGGATGAGACTGCGATCTATATGGTCAATCTAGTTTTAAAATCTCAACCAAAACAATATAACCGAACCCAAAAATCCTCCAACCCATGTTATTACAAACTGATAAAGAAATATCAACATTTTAAACAAAAAAATGGTCAATTCAATTCAAAGAACGCCCAAATCTTAAAATAAATTGAGCTATTTCTTTTACAAGCTATATAGTATATAAATTTATCGATTATGGGGATTTCCTG
>NW_019104735.1:250237-261370 GCF_001995035.1 Momordica charantia
ATTGTACCTCTTGAGTAATGAATGTCCATTTTGAATCCAATAATGCATCTTTAGACTGTGATGGAAGGTCCTTTTCAATTTCTTCGAAAATCAGAGGTAGCCCATCTGTACACTTAACAAAATTAGTATAGTGAATGAGCTAAATACTCCAAGATATCAGTACGAGCAGATTTATTTATTTTAATAAGAAACAGAAATGTATTAACCACAAAAAGGCCACAAACAACCTAAGGGCAGGGGATGAGAGAGCCCCTCCCAAGAAACTAGTGCATTACAACTTTCCAATCCTAATAATCATCGTGGGACTGTAGTTACAAAAGAGAATTTTATATGGTTTATAGACATTTAAATCCATAAATCCTGAATTCTCCACAAAAGAATTACAAAAGAATCCTAAATTTAAATGCATAAATCAACATTTAAGTGCAGTAGTCTACATATTATAGGATAATTTGGAGTGGAAACTTGAAAACAGGTTTAAATTATAGTGGAGATCTATTATTGTCATGTCATACTAGCCAATAAAGTATCTATATTTCAACTTATCAACATGTAAGTGATATTCTAGAATTTGCAGCTCTGTAAGCCAAAGGATAGTCAAAATGATCCATGTACCTCAAGTGAATAAACTGGGTTACATGGAATACATAGGACTGACTAGCAGATCAAACAATAATCAAATTGCTATAACCAAGAAGCACCAACTTCAAGAACAATTAAATATTCAGAAATATACAAAAACAACACCAAATATGCTCATTCTTTCCTGATTTGTGAGTGACAAATCTAGGATGAGATCACAAGGTTTCAAGGGCATAAGGATGATGGTTCGTATTTCTCCCTCTTTTACACTTTCCACCTAACAACAAAAATTAGTTTCTTATCTTTTTAAAAGAAGGAAAACGAGCAAGGACGATGGTTCTAGGAAAAAGAGTTATTAAAGATTAGTCTACACTGGCAAAAATTAAGGTCTTGAAAGATTCTATGGGGGATTAAACCACTTGGAATAAACCACGGTTAGATTCCAAGATTTCCAATTTGTTCCACCCAATCACATTTTCAGAATGCATACGTTTACTATTTAAACAGAAGTAACGCTCAGTCACATTTTTGGAATACCATATTCAAATTTAAAAAAACAATAATTTCCAATTATAGGTATTCGCTATAAATCAGACAATTATATATTAACATACAAATATTAACATCAGTACACATCACTCTATTTATTTGCAAAACCCCAACAACTTTCATGTTGACAAATGCACAAAAAAAAACAATTTTACTAATGCATGGTCTCCACTCTGTGGTTAGTCAGGCCACTTCTAAAATTGCATACCACTACAGTAAGCACGAAAGTATAGTATTGGAACACCATATGATGCACAGTGCAGAATGTGAAAATCATAGTAATGTACTTCTTGGTGATCACTTGGGGATGAGACCTTCAGAAAAACAAGAGAGAATCATTAACAAAGACAGCAGATGTCACTCAAGAAGTGTAATACCAACAAACAAATCAAGATCATCAATTCTAGAATGCAATGCACATACTAACGTAGCTTCATCGAGAAACTCATTGTTGTACCCAGCAGTCTCTCTTTCCTCAGAACACTCTCCTTTCTCCTGTTCATTCCATAGAAAAAATAATAAAGGAAACAATGAGGAACGATGGAATTGGCATATTGCTAAAGGGAAAAAGAAGGGCCATTAAAATGGAAGAAGCAAACCTCGAGTGGCCTCAGAAGGCATATTTTCTCCAAAGATAGGTATCCTTCCACCTACAAAAAAGGCATATATGTTGAGATTATGAGAATCAATGATACCTTCAACTCTCCATAAAGTGAACCAGTGGTATCTTAACCTAAAGAAGAAGAAACTTAACCTTATCAGAACTAATCCATTGTAGTTTCTGACTTGGAACCCATGACCATGAAGGAAAATTAGAGTTGATCAATTTCCATCTCCGAAGAAAAGCAGAAGCAGCCTTGTAAAAATCACTTGATGAGATAGTTCCATCCCAAGCTAAAGTATCCACCATTGTTTTGAATGTACCAACCTAAGGGGAAATCACCAATGGAAAAAGCGTTAAAATGGAACAAAAATTTGAGGCATACCAATTCAATTATAAAGCCAAATAAACTACAAAGAAAATAAAATGTTCTTCATCCTTTTGGCTATAAGGATTAAGAAGTTAGAATAATTTGAAATACTACTAGTACTAACCTTATGTTTCAGTTGAATACGTGAAATCCAGAATCAATTAGTCATCATTTCGTAAACTCGAAGCTCAAAAATCGCACCAGTGCATTTGTTGAAGTTGCATCGCTGGTTCGGAGGTTCAACTTTCTTTGCAGTTGCACCACTGAAATGGTCTATGACCACCAAAGAAATCTCCACAAATTTGTTTGCTCCACCTCAACCACTTATCTCAAACCTTCATCAATCAAAACCCTTCCTGATATCATCTCCTGAAATAGACATTAATTTTGTGAAAAAATAAATATAAAAAAAAAACAGAGGATTTTTTTATGATAAGAAGAATTTCATAAAGGAAAATTCATGAATAATTTACTTCAATCGTTTGGAGGAGATGATTTTAAGAGAGATAATATACCCAAAAGAAAAAAAGTAGGAAACTTCACAAAAAGCATATAGTGCAATGGGAAGATACGGTTATTTTCGAGCTTTTTCTTTCATCTTCGACACTAGTAATATAGTTTGATTGGCATTCAAATAATACTGCACATCTTAAGTAGAGCAAATGGGAAAATGAATAGACTTTCATTGATTCAAAAGTTGTATTGTTTAGAATGGCTTAGTAGAAAATTCATCCATGTAATATGTCTACTGACGTAAAAACAACTCAATACCATTTATGATCTCATAATGTTAAAGACCATCTGATTTCGAACACCATATTTCTGTCCTCTCTTTCATATTCCCCTCAGTATCTCTTATCATTTGTTATTGAACGATCCAACACTTTGCAGAAAGTTTTGCTTTTCTATCGCATATTTATGATTAAAATCCTTTTTTTTTTTTGAGAACCGGGAGTTGGAGCTTTGCTCCTCTATACCCAGGGGCACCCGTGCCCGCCCCAAGGAGCTTTGCCAATTGTTCGAGTGACTCTACAGCAATTTACAATTTATCCCCATTCGTGAACTCATAGATTCAATCATTTTTTTAATGTTTGTTGATGTAGTTAAGCCCTTGCAATCGAGTTCCAAAAATTAGCTTTCCACAAAGGCCTTGTAGTACCTAATTCACCGATATCTTCATAAATTTTGAAGATTGAAATTCCCAGCAAGCAACCAGAAGCATCTTCTAAAAACAAAGCGGGAGAGAGAGAAAGAGAAAGAGAAAGGCAAAATTGTAATCTCAAAATCAAGCTAAATGCTTATAATTTCTAGCCATCACTTCCTACTTTTCAATTATTTACCAACAATTTCATGAATTACGGCCAAAATTCGTGAATTGAGAACAAACCTAAAAAAATTATTGTGAGAGAGATTAAGGACAACAACAGCGACGATATCAAGCAAAGGAGTACATTTGCAAACGGGCGGTGGCAGCGGCGACGGGTGAGACTGAGGAAGAAGGGAAGAACAGCAGCAGTGATTTTATGATTTTTCCATAAATATTAAATATATCCATCTATTTTTTTTTTTTTGACAAATTCATATATTTATTTGATTTTTCAAAATATCAAATTTAAAGGAGAAAATATTAAAAAATATATTATATTTATTATTATTGCACAATAGTTTTAAATAGTTTATTAATAGATTTAAATTATTTAGAGCAACTGGCACTTACCTCTTCTCAGGTTGGAAGTTCGTACCTTTCTATTAAAAAAATTATTTAAAAAAACTATGTTTTAGAATATAAATTTAGGAGGAATAAAAGTATAAATTATTTATTTTAATTAGAGAAAACTTTGTTATATATTTGTTAAACAAATTTTAAAAAAATAATTGTTGCTAAAATATAATATATCATATACAAATAATGATAATTGTACTTTACAAGAATAATTAAATAGGTCATCAAGAAAAATCAAACAAGGATACCAACACAAGGACCTGAGTATTGGAAAATTAAAAGATTTTCTAAGTTTGACTAATTAGTTACTCTTTTATTAGAAAATTGGTTTGATCTTTCTGGATTGTGATTTAACAAAATTGGTTAAGTTCTAAATTAGAACAACTTATTTTTAGTCTCTTCAAATACTACATAACAGAGGTGGTAGTGGGGATATAGAGTGATTCCAATAGAGTTTCTCGCAAATAGTTTTCTATTGAAAGCAAAGTGTTTTGGTTTTGAATTTTATGAGTTTGAGCATGCAAGTTAGGGATTCGTGAGAGAACTTTGCTGTACAGATTTTTCTTATCTCTCTATTTTAGTGTTGATTAATTCAATTAAATGTTTGTATTTATTATTTGAGAAGGGCGGGAACCTCGATGAGAGGTTCCTTCGAGGATATCCGTACACCATTCTCGGCAAATGGTTACCTGCCCTAGTTCCAACAGACATTGGAAAGAGTCTTAGTTTTGGGTGAGTGGGGATTGGCTCGCAAATAGTGCGGGTAATTACATGGTTCCTTCCAGGTTCGGGACACCGAGTCAGTGGTTTTTGTTTCCCCTTTTTACATGCTTAACTGACATCTTTGTTTGCTTATTAACTTCATTTCTGCTCGGCTGGTATTTTCATCTATTTTTAATGTTGTGATTCTAACTTTTGTGTGATTCTCTAGTTTCTATTTGTGCTCCACCAGACCATGGGGCCATTTTTCTCAAGACATCGTTATCTCTAGTAGGTAAAGAGGTTGACCTATTGTCTGAATCCAATCTGTGCAAGTATGGCTTGTCTCGATTGACTTCTCCTTTGCATGAACTGGACGACGATTGGATCAACGCGGCGTCTATTGGTGACTTCGATAGTGATACAACAATACCTAAGGAACTTCTTTTTAGTAAGGAAACTTCGTATTCGGTTATGTCTTTATGTACTTTATCTTTGTATTCTTATGTCGTTTCCATTCTATTTTTTAGGTTTTGAACGACATGTTCCTCTTTCGTTGCTTGTCGTCCAACCACCTACTAGTCGAGCAATGATGAATCCTCTCCACCGTCTTCTTGCGCAGAATATAAAAGCTGTTCAAGGAGATTCTTCGAGTATGGCTTCGGAGTCTGTCCAACGACGCCGTTTGACAGAAGCCTCTTCTTCGACTGAGCCATCAGATCCACCTCCTATTGTGATGGGTCCTCCATTACTTGCTTCTACCCGACTGAGGGGTGTTACTCCACCGATCGGGTCTCCATTTGTCGGGGCTCCTCTTGGGGGAGGCTCTCCTTCTCCTCCAAAGACTTTGTTTCCATTTTTCAATTTTTCGAGCCTTTATCAAGCCCCCATCCCCCAAGGGGTTGCTGACAAGGAGGGTCGACGTGTCTATGATAGGCTGCAGACTTTGACACTGCCTGAAGTATTTGGGGTGAGGACCCTAATCGGGAACCTTGTCATGCCCTTTTTGATATACTCAAGGTTAGTTTTACTTCTGTATTGTGGGTGTCTTTCCATTTAAATCCTATTGATGCATTGTTACTTGCTTTTCTTTTCCAGGGTGGCACACGTATTAGTTCGGCAACTCACCGCATGGGGACCGAACTCTCCTATGCTTGGAAGCAGAAGACAGATGCTGCGAAAGAGGCTTAGGCTCTTTTACGCCACTTCGAGCTGCGAATAGCGGAGTTAGAAACTTCTGTGGAGCAAGCGAGCTCTGATTAGAGTCGAGTAGAGGCCGAGATGAACAAGATGAAGGTAGCCCTTGAGCGTCATGAGGCTGAACACAAAGCTAAGTTAGAGGTTGAACGTTCTCAGTTCGAGGCTCAGCATGTTCGGTTTGAGGCTATCTTGGGCGATGCGAAGAGGCTGGAAGAGGCCATGCAAAAGATCGGAGCGTACGACGCCCTTGAATGAGAGATTATGGAGTTGAGCGTGGACTGGGTCAAAGACCAGGTTAGTGGGAGGTTCTCTGATATAGACTTTGGGTTTCTTTCTACTTTGCTTCGTGCCGAGTGAGGTGGACCTCGTACACCTGGGCCTTCCGAGATTGTCGCGGGATGTGCCTTGGGTACTAGCGAGACAGGGATAGATTATGCCAGCAGTAGCATAGCAGCTATTCTTACTGATACGATGAAATCGGGCTCCTCTGGTAGGTGATGAGGTTTCACCTGTTGATGTTAGCCCTTGAAGCCATCCATTTGAGGGATTTAGTGGCTCGACTTGATGTACCGTTAACTAGGGAAGAGTCACAAGGCTAGTAGTATCATAATTTTGCCTGCTTTCTTTAGTTTTAAACACTCGTGGTTTTATGTACTAAAAACTTTTATGCTTGTATTTTTACAATATAACTTAGACTTTTCTTTAGCAATGTACATTTTTATGGATAATATTTCTTGAGATGCTCCACGTTCCATGGATGCTTCAATTGCTTGCCTTCAGAGTTTTCTAGATAATAAGTACCTGGTCGAGCAACTCGAACGACTTTGTATGGGCCTTCCTAGTTTAGGTCCTAATACTCCATCTGTGGTTTCTTTAGTGTTTTGTGCCACTCGTCGTAGCACCCAATCTCCTTCTTCAAACGCTCTTGGCCGAACATTTATATTGTAACATTGAGAGATTTGTTGTTGACGGGTTTGAATCCGTTGTCGGGATACTTCCCGTAATTCTTCTATTAGATCAAGATGGAGCCTGAGACGTTCATCATTGGTTGCTGGGTTGTATTCCACTACCCGCAATGACGGGAGGCCTATTTCAACGGGGATCACAACTTCAATCCCAAAAGCGAGAGAAAAAGGAGTTTCCCCTGTCGCAGTCTTTGCTGTCGTCCGGTAGGCCCACAACATGTTGGGTAGTTCTTTCGTCCATGCTTCTTTTAACGATTCCAGGTGGGCTTTCAAATGTTGCTTGATGATTTTGTTTACAGCTTCCACCTGTCCGTTGGACTGTGGGTGAGCCGGCGAAGAGCGAAGATGGCGGATGCTAAGTTGCTCACAAAAATTCCGAAAGTTGGCATTGTCAAACTGTTTTCCATCATCTAAGATGATGGCATATGGGACACCAAATCGACAAAATACATATTGTTCTTCCAGAACTATATACTTGACAAAATACAAGTGCCAAATGTACAATCAAAGTTTCCACCTTTGCTTGTCCAGTAAAACAAAGGCCAACAACTCTAGAGATGGTTATATACTCTCCACCATGAAAGCAACTGGTATGGAAAATACCAAGCAATATAACTCAAAATTCTATAGAGAATGTCAAGTCAAACCATATCAATAGAATGAATACCAAGGCAGAATCATAGACTAATTAAAATACATTACAGTCTGTGTAGTTTCCCTTACTCAATACTTTATAGTTAGATAAAATCAACTATTACAATCATATACCTCTTTTAAATCCCAACATGAAAAGTTCAGAAAGAAATTAAGAATGAAGATTTCTTTATTTTGCTTTCATGATCTTTTCTTAGTCGGTTAGTATATGCACCCTCCTTCAGGGACATGCAGTTTGTTTTGCCTTGTAACTGCCGAGTCGGAACTTATATATATAATGTTGATCCTTCGCAATCCGGTCAAATGAGCGTTCTGCTAAAATATTTTCAGGCTATTTGGAGGTGGTGTTAAGAAATAGTTTTCTGTTTTTAAAAATAAAAACAGTTTTTAATGAAAAAAGGTTGTTTGGCAGAATGATTTTTAAAAATATTTATTTTTCCAAATTGAACCGTAATTTGCTATTTTTATATGTTCTTTTAGTGTTTTTTAAGTTCATTATTTACCTAAAATCATCCATTATTTTCCTAAAAGTAAAACTTGGTCTAAATGTGTTACATTTTAAATTAATACATTAAAGAAATGAATGAAAGCACTAAATTAAAGTTCTTTTACAAACAGTTTTTAAAATTAAAGCAATATAAAGAAGTTACTTTTTAAACAAAGAAATTAAAATTTTCATTGATGTTTGTGAAAATTTAATGGATTGTTTTTAAGTAAGTGTTTTGGGTGAAATTTCTCTCTCTTTGGTATTTCAAGTTTTTGTTTCATCTAATGCTAATAGGAAGCCAGGAGTACCATTTTTAAAAAAAGGAAAAACACATTTGGGTGTTGTAAAGAGGCTGAGAAGTGGTATAAATGTGAAGTGGGCAGAGGGGACAAAATTCTTTTTTGGAAAGACCAATGGCTTGAGAACACTCCTCTTACATCTTCTTTTCCAAGGCTGTATTCTGTGGTGAACTCCAAAGGGCTTTTGATCTTGGCTGGGATTTCAAATTCATAAGGAACTTCACTGAACCAGGGGTGGAGGAATGGGCTGGCCTTCTCATCGAAGGAAATTCCGTTGCTTGATGGAAAGGAAGAAGCTTCGGGCTAATCGGCTGAGGAAATTGGGAATCGATGCTCCTTGAAACAGAATCTGCTTGATATTATATAGGTGAGGAACAAATTCTTCCTTAGAAAAGTAAAATTAGGTGGTTAAACGAAGGGGATGAAAACAGTAAATTCTTTCATAGGTTTTTGGCAGCAAAAAGAAGGAAAGCCATCATCTCTGAATTACAGGATTCTAAAGGGAATTCCCTAGTTAATCTAAAGGGACATTGAGCTGGAAATCATCAATTACTTTGAAGCTCTTTACTTGAACAAGGGTCAGCAGCGTTTCTTACCAATTGGGCTCTCTGGGCGACCTATTTCTGTTCAGAACAGGGGCTGGTTAGAAAGAAGCTTCAAGGAGGCTGAAATTTGGGAAGCTCTAAAGGGTCTTGGCAAAAACAAGCCCCCGGGCCGAATGGCTTTACTGCTGATTTTTTTTTTTTTAAATTCCAGAAATATTGGAAGACCGATTTTATAAGATTCTTTGTTGAATTTCACAAGAATGGACAAGTGAATCCGTGTATTTTGTACCAAAAAAAGACAGAGTGGAGAAAGCAAGGACTTCCGTCCTATCCGTCTCACTACAACAACCTACAAAATCTTGGCTACAAGTATTAGYAAAAAGGCTTAACAAAGTCATTTCTTCCACTCTTTCCCGTAATTAGAGTGCCTTTTTAAGTGGTAGGCAAATTCTTAATCCTATTCTTATTGCCAATGAACTGGTGGAGGATTATAGATCTTGGAAGAAGAAAGGATGGATCCTTAAAACTTGATTTGGAAAAAGCTTTTGATATGGTTGATTGGAACTTTCTTTCGGAAGTCTTAAAGCAGAAAGGCTTCGGTTGAAAGTGGTAGAATGGATTAATGATTGTATCAGGGGGCAACAACTTTTGTGTATTCATCGACGGGAAACCGAGAGGAAGAGTCAGAGCTTCAAGAGGATGATAGAACTCGAACTACTAATGATATATTGAAATATAAAAGATAGAATAACTACAATATCACCCAAGTAATTCGAGGTACTTGGACCCTCCCCTCTCTTGAGTATTCTTACTCAAGTCTAAACCATTCTACCAATTTCCTACCCTCATCATTTCCTCTTCACCTTATTTATAACCAAAATTCCTAACCCAATTACTAATATACCCTAATAATATTCCCAACCTATACTAATAGCAATTCTATAAAAGGATTGAGGCAAGGAGATCCCCTTTCTCCTTTTCTCCTTTTATTTATTAGCGATGTGCTTAGTAGTCTTTTAGACAATATATACCTCAAGGGATTTTTTGGAGGCTACGTAATTGGAAGAGATGTGACTCATGTCTCTCATTTGCAATTTGCGGACAACACGTTACTGTTTTGCAAAGATAATGATGGGATGTTAAATGTTCAATTTGAGACTACAAGGGCCTTTAAATGGTTGTTAGGTCTTGGGAAAAATCATCCTTGAGTGGCATCAATATGGATGAACAAAGAGTGGTGCATGTTGCAAGTTCCTTTAGTTGTAAAGCTGAGCGCCTTCTGATACTATATTTGAGCTTGCCATTAGGAGGGAATCCTAAACTTGATGCCTTTCGGAGTCCAGTACAAGAAAGAATCTCCAAGAAGCTCGGCATATGGATGAGGTATCATTTATAGAGGGATGGAAGGTTGACATTATGTCRATCTGTTCTTGGGAGTATTCCTATTTATTATTTCTCTGTTTTTCATTCTGGTGAGAATTGGCAAACAAATTGAGCATTTTATGCATTCTTTCTTGTGAGGAGATTCTTCAAAAGGGTCGATGAGATACCTAGTTCGTTGGAATATTGCTTCTCTACCTAGGGAAGCCGGCGGTTTGGGTATTGATTGTGTCCTTAAGCGCAACAAATGCCTTTTATCCAAATGGGGATGGCGGTTTAGTGTGGAGATTTCGACTTTATGGCATATGGTGGTGGCCAGTTTATATGGTTATGATCATTTTGGCTGGAACGCGGTGCCTCAGATTCATGGCTCGAGTCGTATTCCTTGGAACAATATTAACGAGCAATGACTTTTGGTTGAAAAGTATTCCCTTTTCAAAGTAGGGAATGGTAAAAGAACTCTCTTTTAACATCACCTGTGGATAGGGGACTCCATACTTGGGAGAAATTTCCTCCTATTTTTAATATATCTTCTTCTACGTATGCCTCTGTCTCGGATGTTTGAGATGGAAGGTCAGCTTCAGGAGATTGTAGAGTTGGAGGAGTTGTTATCTTGTATTTCCATGGCTGTCCTTAATGAGGAAACCGATTCTCGTTGCTGGAGTTTGGAGAATTCATGAGTATTTTTTGTAAGTTCTCTTTGCAAGCTTGATAGTGCAGTTTTGTTTCTCCCAAAGGGCTTTTTCTCTTCTCTTTGGAGCTTGGGGAGCCTCGAAGGGGTTAACTTGATGATTTGGATTCTCCTAAATGGTAAGGTGAATATTTCAGAGGTTCTTCAATAGAAGCTTCCTACGATGGCCTTGCAACCATCCATTTGTTTCTTATGTGCTGAACAAGGTGAATTTCTGAGCCACATGTTCTTTTTCTACCCCTATGCTTCTATTTGTTGGAGTTTATTCTTTCCGATGTCAACTTGTCTTCGGCCTAGGATCTAGCGGCTCCAAGCAACATTCTCACATTTTTATGTGGTGTTAGGCCGCAGCCTAAATCTAACCTTCTTTGGATGAATGGTTTCAAGR
>NW_019104736.1:8796-40909 GCF_001995035.1 Momordica charantia
TTGGTTGGCAAACCCCCTCCACAAAAATCCAAAGGCAATCCTTCAACTGCTTCTGGTGAGCCATCATTTTAAAAAGAATGGAGGAATTATATGGGTGAATTTGGTCAGGGTCTTCCTTTGGAGCTTATGGTTATAAAGAAACAAGAGGATATTCAACGACACCCACCTTCCTTTTAACTTATTTTTTGACAGATTTTTTACTCCCCATTTATTAATTATAGTCTTAATGACTTGATAAATTGTTAGGCCTTTTCGTAATCCAATTTTAAGGGACCCTTTTGTATATTTCATACCATCAATGAAATATCAGTTTCTTATATATTAAAAAAAAATCGAGATCATCATTGCTTTTCATTGCAACGCTTAGTGGAAGAATAAGATTAGTGGTAATGTGCCTAAGGTTATTCAAGAAAATTTAGCAAACGCATGAACACAAATAGAAAAAGTTTCAATTTCTCTCTCTGTACAGTTAATTTTTCATTTAGAACTGTCTTTAAATGGCCTCGTGAATGAAAGTGTTCATTCATTTTTAAAAGTTGTGTTTCCTCCGTAGTAAGTAGCTCTTTGCTAATTTTTGCTTGTTTTCTTTGATGATTTGGATTTTAAAACTGTAGGCATCATATTTATGAGAAGCAAGGGGGTGTTAAATCAATTGAGCTGAAGGAGATCGGTCCTCGGTTTGAATTGCGATTGTATCAGGTACCTATTCTGTGATTCAGTTCATTGCTTTGTCCATAACATGCATTTCAGTTGGGCTTTCACAATATTGGAGAAAGCATTTTAGTAAACAAATATTAACGAGCACTCAATGGGTTCAAACGTTTTACTTGTAAGTATTTGATAAACAAACAAATTAACTAAGCAACCATGATCTATGTTTATAAGGTCAAAAAGACTTTGTTTATAATATTTTCTATCATCCTTTTGTGTTTTGTTGGACTATGCGATTTCGTTCAATTTCTCTGACACTAAAATTTCATTTGATAATGATTTTGTTTTTTGTTTTTCGTTTTCAAAAATCATGTTTGCTTCCTCACAATTGCTTTGGTATGCTACACATTTCTTTAAAAAATATTTGAATTCGTAGCTAAATTTTAAAAACAAAAATAAAATTTTAGAACTTAGATAATTTTTTTCTTTAGTTTTTAAAATTTGACTCAGATTTTGAAAATGTTTTTATAGAGTATATATCAAAGTAAGGAAATACATGAGTAGAAGTATGGTAGAATCCAAATGGCTAAAATAGATTGAAAGATAAAAAGATAGGACTACAATTATCTCCAAGTAATTTGACTGGACCCCCTCCCCTGTTGAGATTACTCAAGTCTAAACTAAACTGACCACCTTCATCCCTTTCCCGCAGTCTATTTATAACAAATCCCTTCTAACCAATTTCGTAACTAATTACTAACATACCCTTACTAGTCTACTAATATCCCTAATTACCCAAAAAATTCCTATCAAAGTAGTTTTTATAAACTTGATTTTCAAAAACAGAAAATCTAAAATGAAATGGTTATAAGCTCTTTTTTGTTTGCAGTTGTTCATACTTGATTTTGATTTTAAGTCTGGCAGGCTTTTCTGGTTTCTCATGCAGTACTAGACATCACCTGCAATTTTATCAAAGATTAAAAATAAATTGGTTACATCTCAACATTATCCTAGTACTATTAGTAATCTCAATTTTCATGTTGATGTTACAGTGAATTTTTTTTCGTATCATCTATAATATCAGAATTTTATGACATGATGAAGTCTATTATTAAAAAATAATCCAAACTATTTTGCTCTGGCCAATAAGATGGTTGTGTAATATAGATGTCTTCAGATTCTGACATTGTTAAATTTTCTCAGCATTCATAGAATATGGTTGTGTAATATGAAGATTGTTGCTCTAGCTTAATGCTTTTATTTTTGTTCACAAGATATAGGTTGTTCTGTGGATTAATTCTGAAATATCTGGATCTGATCATATTTTATTAAACTTTTATTTTTTCTTCATTCGTTTTTCGTCTTTTGATCCGTATCACCAGTCCTGCCTTGCCCGTGCTCATACGATTAGAACGAAACTTGCAGTTTTGTTGTGTCGGAGTATTGTTTCTCGGCTGGTAAGCCAATAATTATTTCAATGTGTATCTTAATTTCCCTTTCTGGTTTTCTTGGATGGTGGTTGCAGATCAAGTTAGGAACTGTTGATCAAACGGAAGCTCAGAATGAATGGGTGATTAGGCCATACATGAAAACAACCAAGAAACGCAAGTTTCTTGGTGATTGAGAAACAGCTAAAGTAAGCAGCTTATTTTCTTTTGCACAATCACATTGTTTTTCTAAAGGTTATATTTTGTTGGGTTGGCAATGCCAAATTTTCTCTAGATTATTGACAGATTTAGCTGAATCTTTATATTAGAAGTCAGTTTTCTTGGTGGAGAAGTAAAAGGGAACGAGTCTGACTTTTTGTATTCTTCACGTCCTAGATTACGTTTGAAAAACATGAAAGTTGGTGAAGGATTAAACAAAACACAGAATGAGAATGAGAATTATCATTCGAAAATACCAAATGAATGATTAGATTGGGTGAAGCCTCCATACTTACCCGTGTATGAGATTGTTTTTCTTTAATATCTTTACGTCTTATCGGTGTTTAAGATCAAAATAATAATTATTTCTAAGAATAAATTTCTTTATAATTACTAAACAAATATTACTTTGCAATTGATATACAAAACTTAGTGTGCTGGGTTGTACTATGCTTTGTGACACTAAATCTAGAAACTTTTGGAGAAAAGAATTGAGGAAAGAATGTGAAGCGTATGACTGACCCAAAAACAAAAGTCCCGTGAGGAAACTAAACAAAAGATCTAAAGAGATTTGATTCAGAACAATTAATGTTACAAAGAATTTCAATTTGAAAAATGTCCGACTCTTTAATTTAGGAACAAAGTCCAACAAAGGAACGAGTGATAATCAATGAATGAGAGAGAGAATTTGGTGGATGGATGTGCACGTATCATGTATGAGAGAGAAGAGAGAATAAATGTGGAAACTTGCTATAGAGAGAAAATAAGAAAATTTGGAATTTGGGATTTTTTTTAAGTACATCAATAGATCAATAGAGGGGTATCGAATGCATGATATTTTTAATAGAAATTTATATTTTAACCCATTGAGTTAGGAGGACGAATTTGGGGATTCATAAGAAAGATAAAAGATCATAAGTTAAGATTTCTCCGAATTAAGGGTTTAATTGATTGGTATATTTATTGTGTCGAATTTAAAATATATCAAAAAGAGATCTAGAATTAATTTTTTTTTTCTCTCTCTCTCTCTTCTTGCTCTTCTTTTGAGTTATTGCATAGTGAAGAGTGACCCATCAATCTTAGGATGATAATAGGTTCTTTTGTCTACTTTAACTTTGCTCGAATTGACCTCCAAAACTAGTTAATTAATAGTTAGAATTTTATTGTCTATGTACCCAATTAGTCAAAATATTATTTGTCAGAAGATATGAGTTTTGACATCCTGTTGCCAAAAAAATATATGTATATAAGTATTTAGATGGTTATTAATTTGAAATTCCAATACAAAAATAGAGAAAAAAGACTTTAGAAATGTAATTTACTTGACATATATCTCAAAAGAGTCTGTGAGTTCGATTCCTCGCCCCACACTAAAAATATATATATATATTCATTAACTTCACATAACAAAAGGTGTTAACGTATGACTCAACGATGACAATGGAGCATAGTTAAGACATTATTTTCGAGCAAAAAGTTGTAGATTCGGATCTTGACCTTGTATGTTTCACTTACAAAAAAGAAACATAGCTCGATCGAAAGTTCAAAATTTTGCACCCAATTGAATGTTTCCTTTTGATTGGATATCAAAGAGGCACGACACGTGTCGAAAAATTTTCAAAGTATAAAGTAGAACCTGTTTATGTTTGACTCTCAAAACGGCAACTAGCCTGAAAAATCTAAATTTGAGTTGCAACCAGAGAAGCACAAATCAAGAAAAGACTACTATCAAACAATGTGTTGAAAACAATAAGTAAGGCAAGCTCATAAAATTCTAATGATGCAATTGCAACGCAAACACACATGGATCATCTGAAAACACGAAGCGCGTGATTTACTCGAGTGAAGCCACCATCGACGAGGAGATTGTCTCCGCTGATGTACCTAGCCTCGTCGCTTGCTAAGAACAGCACGGCGTTGGCAACATCTTCGACCTCGAGCTGAACTCCCTGCAGATTAGCAATCTTTCCAGCAAACTCGCGAAAACCAACAAACACATCCTCAGTTCTCTCATCTTCGGGCAAGTGAGCTACAGCCAAGGCCGTTGGAACTGCGTAAGGGGAGACACAATTTACACGAATCCCGTGTTGTCCCAGCTCGGCTGCAACGCTCCTCGTAAGCCCGAGCACAGCGTGCTTGGAGCCTACGTAGTGATGAGGCCCTACTCCCGCCATCACGCTACCAACACTCGCTAGAGATATGATCGATCCTTGTTTGCGTGGAATCATTACATTGGCAGCATACTTCATTCCCACGAAAACTGCCTTCACGTTTATATCAAACACCCTCTCGAACTCCAACACATTGACGTTGCGGATATCGGAGCAGGGTGTGCCTGAGATCCCAGCATTGTTCACCATTATGTCAAGCGTGCCGAATTTACTCACTGTCGAGTCTACTGCACGACGTATGTCGTCTTCCATGGTGACATCACAATGGAAGTAACAAGTGTTCGCATTGTCGCCGAGGCTTTCGTTGAGATGCTGACCAAGCTCGTCCTGCACATCGACAAAGCAAACTTTTGCACCATGTCTGTGGAAGAGCCGCACAATGGCCTCTCCAATGCCAGAGGCTCCTCCGGTGACCAATGCCACTTTCCCCAACAACCTGAAAATGGTAAGAATCAATACTTCATATCAAATTCTACAACGTTTGATTCTGAAATACTTGCACATTCCCATACCAAATCTAAAAGAACACAATATATATCATCCCGAATCACGATAACGATGAATAAAAAGCTAGTCGATGGCACACTTGAAACCCAGTTAAATCCTTAGTTTAGCCCCAAGAGCTAAATCATAGAGCAAAAACATGTTGGTAAGAACATTTTCCAGAAATGACAATTGTTTCCCCATCTTAAACAGTATAATCTACTCCATTCGGGAACTCGAAAGCCGATCGTAAAGCTAAAATCGTATGGCCCCATACAAATCATATTTCTTCCAATACAGATTTTGAAGGCAATCAATCAAGACTATTATAAGAACAAAAACAGTAAAGCGAATTTTTATTAGTATTTCTCATACTACTTGGATTGTTATTCATAAATGTTCACCACTTTAATGAAAATGAGAAGAACGGTTGAAAAATGGGCTTAAAAAAGGGAAGAAAAAAACACTTTGAGAAAGGGAAAGTTTCATAAACATTCTGATTCTCCCTTTCGTTTGTTCTTTCCTTTCCCGTCGCGTTAATCCAATCAACATTTCACCCTCAACAGTAACAGCTTATTAGAATAAGAACTTTTCCGTAACAAGTGAGTTCAATCAACAGCAGTAAGATTCATCCCATGTTTGAAACAGAGCATGCAATTTAGGGAAGAAAAGGAGAGGAATTTGCATCACAGCTTCAAAATTCTCAAAAGGGTCAGAATAAATCTATGAGTAAAGTACAGAAGAAGAACAAAGATAGATCCATGGGACCTCAAAATTTGAACAGAGAGAATAAAGAAGAAAGATTAGGAAAGGAAAGGGAAATACCTTTGGGTTGGGAGAGAAGAAGATTCAGCAGAAGAAGGTGTAGCCATTGTTGCTCTGTTTCTCTCTCTTATCTCGATATATTTGGCAATGGAAGTGGAAGTGTCTAAAAGGCAGAAAACGACAGTTTGCATGTGACTCATAGTGAAATGGTCACAGGTATCGGATAATTTTTTAATGGGGTATGAAGAAATCTTTCATGCTTTCTTGGATATTTTTATGGGCCACAATAGGGTATTAACTGGGGCTGATCATCGGTCGGGGGTCGGTTTAACTGAACCCGACTTCAAAACCGACAGTTTCCCTCTGCAGTTTGGTATCAACTGGTCGATCGGATTTGTCGGTTTAACTAACAGTTTTTTAATTGTTGTTAAGAAATAAGAACTAAGAAAACTTCGAAAGATTGCATCGTCGATAAAAAATAGAAGAAAAGAAGATACCAGAAAGAAACAAAGATCTAAAATGATAAGGTAAGAAGAAAGGAAGAAGATGGAGAAGAAAGAAATCCTGAGGAGTGAAATCGGTGAGAGAGAAGATTTTGAGAGAGGGGAGGAAAGAGAGGGAGAGAGTAATAAATGAAAAGATAAATAAGTGATTAGGGGGCAATGAGAGATGAGGGAGGCAAGAGAAACCATTAAAATAATATAAAAAAATTGAATGGTTTCTAGAAAATCGTGAGTGTCATGTTTGAAAAGCGGGCATCTTTCCCAATCTAAATATAAATCGGTTGGTCGATCGGTTTTACCTTATCTGGAACCGGCGACCACCGACTGGTCGGTTTTACAACCCCGACCGATTTACAATTCATGTTTTCTTGGATATTTTTATGGGCCACAATAGGGTATTAACTGTAAGGGTGTTTTAGTCGTGTGTGCGTAAATTAGTTCAGATACTCGTAGATGTAACAATTTTTTAAGGTACTTTTTCAACGATATAAAAAATATTTGTCATATTTATAAACTTAAAAATGTTATTTTGTTTTATAAATGTGGTAAGATTTTTAAATTTTGATTTGATATTGCATAATATAAAGTATATTACTGATATAACTAATATACCTAAGATGAAGTGCACTAAATATATCACTGATAAATTTTTTTCGAGTTGAATATTTTTATTTAAGTAACATGGTATGTTTCTGTTTGATATATGAAGTATACCATTGATATTACCTATATATCTAAGTATTTTGCCATATTGAACCTATTGACAAAAATGAATTCATGCAAATGTAAAGTCTAACCACCAAGTGTCACGTCATCTATTTATAGTCAACTAACAATCAACTCAACTTGAGGGAATATTTAAAATTATTTCTTACCAAAGAGTGTCGTTTGTTGAATATTCAAAAACTAAGTTGAAATCATGGTTGCTTTTGAAATCTAAAGTTACTAATCATCTACCTAACGAGAGGAATCTGCTTCACCCCGTCTCCACTAGATCTATTCACGGGGTACCCTAAAAAAAGGAACGTTTCCTCTCCTAAGCCATTTGTCATTTCGGGTTAAGAAAATATGACACTGGGTTCGAACCGCATGGAACTGACATATGGGGGGATGCCTAATCCTTTTATCGCTGCAAGACTGGCTAATCATACGTAGTAGGCTCGAAGATCCCTAATTTTGAAAGGCACATGAGTCCGAACACTATGTTGAATGTGCGATTGACACTACACTAAGTAGGTACTTGTGCCGATGAGGCATTGATTGGTCAAGGAGACGAAAAGCTATGTGAAGTAAGAGAATAAAAGGTCGTTGGCTGCTACTAAGAACCTTGGGTTCTAAAACCCACTTGTGTAGATTCGGGGACTATTTGGCTATTAGTCCTTGATTTTTATATAATTTTATCCATGATATATGTTGCAACTATTTCCATTCATGCCATCCATATTGGTGAATACTAAAATTAGCCGATAGGAAACTTAAGTTACATGATACTTTGTGAATTGATATTTAAAAATTTAGAAGGCAAATTAAGAGACAACTTTTGTTTTTTAATTATTCCAAATTTCTGAAAAATATTAAATTGAAAATTTTTAAATAATATGTACAAATTAAAAATATCCCAACGTTAAAACTAAATCATATACTTATTTTTATTCTTATGCGGTGGCTCAATACTTTCTTTCTCTCTTTTTTTTTTTCTCCATTCTATTATGTAATCCTTCCTAAAATTGCAAAAACTCGTATTGAATTATAAAAATTGTTATCATCACTCTATCACTCTCTCAATTGGATCCATCACTTTCGTAAATTTATTACAACTAAACTCTTAAATATTGCAAAATACATAAATTATTTCTAGATTAAAAGTATCGCTACAATCAAACCTTTAAATTATTGACATATTTCAATTAAACTCAAAATTTTTACACCAATTTATTTTTAATAGAGACGTAGACTCAACCTAAGTTCTAAAATAACTTAAAAAAATTAAGTTAAATTATAACATAGTTTTTGAATATAATAACTTATATAGTTAGGGATAGTTTGTTTGATAACAATTTGTTAACTTAGCATGACTCAATTAAGAAATCTATCTCTGACAGATATTGTATTCGAAAAAATGGTAACAAGTTTATAAATTTAGAAGGGTGGTCCATCCAATAAAAAATTTCATGATTAATGGTTATTTTTTTTCCTCTTTCTTTCTTTAAAAAAATCTATAGCACAATTTTATAAATTTAAAAGGATGATGGATCCAATAAAAAATTTCAAGATTAATGGATAGTTTTTTTTCTTTCTTTAAAAAAATCTATTAGGTTTTACTAAGGGTGAACATGGGTCGGTTGGGGTCGGCTTTTGGCCAATTCCGATGCCAAAACCGACGTGGATCGAACACTTTTTTTTTACCTATCTGTACAAATCGACCTGAGGTCGGTCGATTTGATCAATTCTGAGAAGAAATAAGAGTGGATCAAAATGAGTGTCGTGTGAAAAAAAGAAATGGGATAAGAAAGAAAAGAGAGTGATAACGAAAAAGGAGAAAAAATAAATGAGATAAGAAAGAGAGAAATTGAAAAAGAAGGAATGACAATAAAGAGAAGAAAAGTGGGTAAAAAGGAAAAATATAGTAATAAACAAATCAAAGTAAATACTCATATATTTCACGTAAATCATGTGAAGATTTTTTTTTCCATTTACATTTTTGAATCCACGTGGCTTTATATTAACCATTCCCTCTTTCTTTTCAATTCATTTTTCCCTTTATTTTCCTCTCTTTTTCTTTCTCCTAACTCCTCTTTCTGAATTTCTCTCGTTTCTTCTTCTTTTGCATTCCATCTATTCTCCGTTACCATTTTCTCTCTTTTCTCTAATTCCTTTCTTGCAGCTCTCTCGTACAATGCTGGAATGAAATTTTATTATATATATATATTTTATTTAGTAAGTCGATGGGTCGGTTCCTTTGATATTAGAAGAGTCAATCAATCCACTGTTCATTTTTCACTATGAAAAATCGAAATAGACCGATTCATCTTATAAACCGACCGATCTACGTCGGTTCGATCGGATCGATTTTTCGGTCTTCTATGCTCACCCCTGACTGCCACAAATAGAAATCTGTCCCCATTGGTTTAATTTTCTGGCAATGGCTTCTGTTTCTCCTTCATGTCTTTCTTCCCTCAAAACCATATCCCCGTCGAAACATTCTCTCTTCATCTTCAGAAGCTCCAAGCAGCCATTTCCATCGAAATCTTTGAAGTTCTCATCATCTCCAAACCCACCAAATCCTGAAACTCCTCAACCCAATTCACCTGAAATTGTCTCTGATGCTGCACCGCCTCCTATCGACCCTGTCAAGCTCGCATTTGAGCGAGCGAAGGCCTACAGAAAATTGGCGCAACCGAACTCCAATTTGAAGTTCGAACAGGAACCGGGTGAGGGTTCTGAAGGAAACTCCGTCGGGACTGCTCAATCAGGTTTATCGAATTTCGATGGGGCTGATGAGCAGAGGAAAATGCAGGGTGGGGTTGAAATTGCGATGGAGAATGCCGACGAATATAAGGGTGAAACGAGGGATGCAATTGATGGAAAGAATAGTGGGGAAGTTTACACCAACCCAGGTAAATTTTGAAAATGTAGATTTGAATTGAGTGTTGGAGTTATTCTGAGTCGGTCAAAGTAGTAATGGGTAGTAGTTGGCACCTAGGTACGTCGTGAAACATGCTGTTATTCTGAATTGGACTGTGACATTTTATTGGAGAAATCTGATTTGTATAGTTTGTATTTAGATGTATGGAGGAGTTGTTTCGAAAGTTTGGATTTGTGTAGTTTGTATCTGATGATTTATGGTTTGAGAAAGTGTGGTTCATCCGATCGTAGCTCGGTGGATAAGACACCTATTACCATCCCATTATTCTCTGTAATTTTTGAAGTTCAAAAAGAACAGGCAAGTTCCAAAAGCTGAGTATATATAAGTTAGGATTATGTAGCTGGTAGGACTCATAAATTTATAGGGATTGGTAAACCCATGTAACAAACATAGCCTTGGTTTCTTAATGTCACACAACTCGTTAGCCTAGTATCTCGTTAATAGGTTGTGATTTTATTAATTCATTTTTCTGAAATTTAAGAGACGAACTATTTGGTTGTCATTTCTTATTTTCCCAGTGGATTTTTGTGTTCAACATGTTATGATATTATGATGGTCTTATATACTTTTTCCCGTGCATTATAAGGAAAGACTACCAACTAGTAACTTGAGTTGATATTAATGGTTAAAGTGATCTTCAGGATTGAAGGGAAGAGAAGGGCAAAAATTGGGAAACAAACACAAGGTTGATAAGAAGGGAGAGTTGTCTATCTCAAACATTGATTTTATGGGGCTTGGGTTTGCAGACAAGAAAAAGACCAGGGGAATGCCAGCTGGATTGGTTCCAGTTGCAGACCCCTTTTCAACAGAAGACTTGCCTGAAGTGGAAATAATTGTTGGTGATATGAGCAATTTTGACGATGAACCAGCAATGGAAACTAAACTAATTCAGGAAGATGATTCTGATCTTTACAAACCCAAGGTTTCTACATGGGGGGTCTTTCCTAGACCTGGCAACATTTCAAAAACGGTAAAAAATCTGCTTTTATAGTTCTTTTGGCTGGAATGATTCCCTTAGCCCCCTTCCATTAATTTTTTTTGTGGAAAATAATTATGTGCTTACTTCATCTCTTCAATAAATTATGTGTTAGTCCAAGTAGGGAAGCTAGCTCAGGGTTCATGAAGTACTTTTTCCATGTAAGTTGGAACACAAGAGAGGAAATAATGGAAGATTGTTGTTCCTTTTATGGTAGTTTGCTAATCTTTCTATTTTTAGCTGTACCCTTGTCTTCTAATCTATTAGTTTCTTTTAGTTTAAGTTTCAGTAAAGGAAATGACATTATAAACCCCTTTCTCTGATTAGAGGACTATATAAACCTGTAGGCTGTAAGAGATTATCTATTGCATTAGATGACCTCATAGGCTCATACATATGCAATTCCGGAACGGGTTTAACTTTTGACAATGAAGATTATCTTCACTTATACTTTGACCTGATGGAGAGAGAAGCTCTCTCCCTCTCTAGATTTTTTTGAACATGAATGCCATTCACACCTTGAATATTGCGTGTGAAAAATGTGTTACACCTCAAGATGGAGTGCAGCATCAAGGTTGTCTATCATGAACGAATAACAAAGTGCCATTGTTCACAATAAGAATATGTTACTCGGAAGAAGTACTGTATGATATATGCTAGAGGACTTAATAATGAGTGAACAACGAGGATGGAGCAGATGCATGCTATGCTAACATCATGCAGAAAGAACTGTAAATTCAACAAGTACTAATCAAGTTTATGTGACAACTTCTATATATGTTTGATTGATAATGATCATAGTGAAAGCTGCTTGAAAGGAAATTCTTCAATAATGGTGCAATGGGATTCTGATAGATTTCATTAATATATTTGTAGAAGTTTGGTATTTCCATGTTGTTGTAAATAAGACAACGTTCGTGAAGGCACAAAAACTCTTTTATTTCTTTTTCAGTTTGGAGGTGGAAGAACTATACGCCCTGGAGAGGTGCTTGAAACGGATGAAGAAAAAACTGCTAAGGAAGCACGCACAAGAGAACTAATTGCCGCATATAAGAAAAAATTTGGCTTGAGCATAGATGCAAAACTGAAGTCTGAATGTGAAGAGGTGAGGTTAATTAGAAAAAAAGCATTATTAACTTTTATTTGTTAGGTCTTTCTTCCACGACAAAGCTAGCATCCTTTAGTTCAACTTTGTGGCTTTCATTTGTCACATTTGTGATTTGATTTTTCAAACCACTCCTCCAAGCTTAAATATTGCAAAATATTATTACATATCAATTTGGTTTGTTGTCTACATATTGAAGTTGTCTTTCAGTACTTCCAATGTTGAGCACATTCTTATTAGCCTCTCACAATTACAGGCACTAAAGGAAGGCGATTTGTTGATGAGTGTTGGAAAACTCAGTGATGCCTTACCATATTATGAAACAATTATGGATAAACTGAATTTCCAGGTAGATTTTTTTTACCTTTTAAGTTTTTGAACAGCTTAGAAGAATATATTTGATTGAATACATTATAGAACTCACTCAAATATCTTTAACCAGCTTGCATGTCGGGCAATATGAATTTTCTTCCTTTGCTTAAACTGCAAACCTGATAGGTATAGATGTATCGGGTACTTTTATTTATGTAAAACAGAGAGCAAAGAGTGCCTAAGCACACCATACATAAGCTACCTAGCCAATTCGAGAGGGTTAGTTCTCTCCCACACATGATCCTACCAAAATTTCAGAAGCTCTCCTCACGTCCCTATGAAAAAGTATATCCCTCTCAGCTAACTAACTACATAGAGAATAATTCTCTACTTTTTTTTCCTTTCTAGATTAAACACTCAAAATAGGAGGCCTAACAAAAACCTAGTTTGTTCTCCGTTGGCCATCTAGCCGTCGGCCTAGATTCTCCTTTATAAATGAAGAACACTCTCAACAGGGGAGTCTCCATCTGCTGTGCTATTGCTTTATTGCACATTATGAATGTTTCTAGACTAAGTCGTAAATAAATCAGGTGTCTTTGATGTTAAATATATATACACACACAATTTTGATATACTTATTCATATGCTTTGTTTCTCCTATCCAAAAAAAATAAAGCTTTATTTCTTTCTTCTCTAAATATTTTTGCTTACTTGAAAATAATGTTTGTGCAGAGTGAGCTTCATGGAATTGCTGCTATGCAGTGGTCCATTTGTCAAGATTCCCTCAACAGGTACATACATAGTCTCGGAGTAAACTAAAAACCTTTATAATGCCCAAAAAGATAATGGATTTTGCATGTATGGTTAAACTTTTAGCTAAAGATTTTTCCCACATGCATATTCTTTTTCAGGCATCTCTCACTTTTCAGATGACAAATGTTGACTTTTTATCAAGTGGTTTTGTATTCTTACTCCAGCAATTTCACATAGCAAGGGTCATGCAGTCTATTAAATTAAAAAACATTGTCTAACAGTCAATTACTCCAGAAAATTCACAGAGCAAGAGTTAAGCAGTCTATTAGATTTCAACACATGTACTTTTCTAACAGTTTCAAGAATTAGAAATATCTTCTTACTCTTTCCCTCTGATTTTGATCCTATAAACATCCATTAAAATGAATGGTTGTTCCGGTACTGTAGTTCATAAAATCTCTAATTTGGAATAGAATGAAAATACAACTGGAAATATAAAAACTTGGTTCTAGATTTCTATTATTGTATTAATTAATTTCATTGCTTTGTTATCATGCACTAAATATTATGAATGCAAAAATGAAAATCAATGCAAGTATAAATACGAGGTTACATAAAATACAATTGAGATTTTGCTGCACTAAAAAAAAAAAAAAGAAAATTTAGATTTTTGTAGTTTGAACTATAATATATATGTAAAAAGGAGTTAGATATTTGTGGGCATACCAAACAAGGGAGGGAAAATTTAGTTAAAAAACTAAACACTGAACATAAACCCAGTAAATTGGTTGTTTGCCCGTTTATGATACGGGAGTTACAATGTGAAACAGGTCAAATGAGGCTCGAGAAATGTACGAGAAGCTTCAGTCTCATCCAAATCCTCGAGTGAGCAAGAAAGCAAGGCAATTCATGTTTAGTTTCCAGGTAATTAGCAATGTTTTTTTTTTCTAGATAAACCTGTTTACTATGACGTGAAAAATAAAATCATTAGATCTTCAATGCTTATACTGACTGACAAGGCAACTTCAAACTGCAAGGACATGGACGCTAATGCCTAGTCTTAACTCGTAACATGTGTACTTTGTGCAGTTTACTTTTTCTGACAACTAACGGTTCAAAGTTTGAAGTGCTTATTTTAACTACATTATTAGTATTTGAAGGGGTCTTTTCTGATAATTGTATGGATTCTGGACCTTCTAATGCACAGGCGATGGAAATGATGAAGGTAACGACAAGCTCATCTTTCCTTTCAAATAACAGTGGCTACCAGAGCTATTTTGAAGCTTTTCTTGAAAACAAACTTGACAACAGTATTAAGGATACTGGGATCGGGGAAGGTGTACTTAATCAATCTCTTCCCTACATCATTTTTCTTCTTTCTCCTATTCTTCTCGTGCTACTGGCTGCTGTACAAAAGAGAATATAAAATCATCCTGTATAATAGAGGTCACAACAAAATATAATGGGATTAGTATCCTTTGTATATATTGAAGCATTCTTTTATCATGTACAGAAGAGAATATAAAATCGTATAGTAATTAGTAATAGAGGTCAAAAAAAAATATAATGGGATTAATATCCTACGTTGTATGTATCAAAGTATTATTTTTAACCAATGGTAAGCTGATATTCTAACAGAGTCGACATCTTTTTTTCTTTGAACACTTGAAATTAGAAGTGATTTGTTGCTTACTATTTGAGTTCATAATAATGATAACATGAACTTAGTTTTGGATATTTGCGGATGTATATGGAACTGAAATGGTCTTGAGAAAGTGGGAGTTTGAGGAGGATCAAAGTAGCCACGTGTCACTGCTCTCTTTCACATCGGAGAAGATAAATTCAACTGTATTTTTTTGCTATTATTGAAGCTCTAACATTCATGTAGAATTGACGTAGAAGTCTGTGAAAATGCCAACATCACTGAAGCTGTTATTTGAAACTGGGTAATTAGCTGCTTATCGACTTGGCTATTCACTTGTCATACTTCACTGTGGTATCTGAGCCATCTCGACAAACATCAGTGTCATCTTCGTTTAACCAATCTGCACTCACTGCCCCAACCTCATCTCCTTCTAATGGTTCTCAAATTTCCTCTCCAATCTTCCTTGTGTACAATATTTGCAGCCTTGTTCCAGTCGGATTGGACTCATCCAACTTCGTTCTACCAATTTCAAGTTGAGTCAATCTTGAAGCAAGACGTTGTTCGGTGACATCTACAGCTCCACTGTAAGTTTTACTTCTGAAATTTATCCTGGCTATAGTAAGTAGATCAAGTAGGACTATGCTCCTATTACCTCGTTAATCAATGCCACCCCATCTCTCTCTATTATGTCAACAATCCATTAATTTCATAATCCATAATAGTTAGTTAATTTGGCAGCTGGGGGTTTTTTTTGGACAGGCCTGAGAGGTGGGGGACCCTTCAGCTAAGGTAGTTAGAATGAGTATAAAATAAATGATGTAAGCTGCAAAAAGTAGTCAGAAAAGTACTGATTTAACCTAGGAAGAGACTTGAACCTCTCGAATAGTCTGAGAACATGTATTTCCCCCATATTTGCTTACTCTCAGTTCAGCATATCACATTCAGAAGCACCAAGAGGATGACCTTTTAGAGTTTGAGTGGATAGACCCCCTCACATTTCCTTCACATAATAATACATCATGTGCTATGGATATGACAATGCATAAATATTATTTATAATATCAAGTGTACAACATTAGCCAGACTGTTTAAATCTGTATGTAACTTGAAATAATAACCCCTTTTCATTTATTCATAATGGATGATTCCAGAGAGATTTTTATTTTTACTTTTTTAATCTATTTTTAACCTCAAATTTTCTTTATTTTCATCTACAGGATAAGAAGTATCATACACAGGTCTTTTATATTTTCCTTTGTTTTTTCTTTTCCATTTACTTAGATCTTTTCCATGTCACTGGTTTTGTCATAATCCTTCTTTTCTTCTAATAAAGGGAAGGAAAAGTATCTTGTTCTTGTTTATTCCCCTTTCTATTTCTACATTTGTTTCTTCTTTGTTTTCTCCATTTTTCTCCTTCACTGAGGTTTCTTTTAATTTCCTAGTAACAGTGGATCATAGTATTCTGCTTTAAGTAGATGATATAGGTGATAAATAAGGGAATACCAAAGATTCGAACTATAAAATTTCTCAAGATTTTTCGAGAATCCGAAAAAAGTACCCTCATTTAGAATGATAAGTTGGATCCAATATTTGGTACAATGGGGGATAATTGAGATTTCAATAATAGATGGCAGCTATTAGTCCTAGACTTTTCAGCTGTATTTGGCCCACACCATACTGTTTTGTGGCCAAATATTATAGTTGTTAGAGCCACCTTCAACTTTATTTTTTGTCTAGACTTCCCATCTTCATTTGATATTCATTATTCCAGTTTTGGTGTGCCATTGGGATGGAGATTGAATCTTATGTCTAGACATTACTTAAGGGAATCCCTTTTTGTATAAAGTATTCTAACATTTGGATTTGCAATGCTAGAAACAAAAATTTCATAACCACTGCAATTTTAAATGCTTGCATATTATCATGAAAAGCCCAAAAACTAACCCCCCTTTTTTTTGGGTCTTTTGTGACCTTATATATTTTGTTTAGCACATGGAGGAGTTGGTAGACTTTCATGTTCTTTGCTGTCCTTGCTTGCTCTAAAGATTTCCCATTTTAAAATAAAGTCGGGCACATCACGGTTCCCACCATGATAGGAAAGTTTGA
Source organism: Momordica charantia (assembly GCF_001995035.1). The sequence continues at coordinate 25,559 of NW_019104736.1, forward strand.
ATCAATCTTTGTAATGGGATAAGACTCAAAAAGATCTATAGCAATCGAGCAACATTTAGAATTTGGAGTAGTATTTTTAAATGTAACATTCCTTTTTTCTATTGATACTAATGAAAAAAGGGAGAGGTTAAATACCGTTTTGGTCTTTGTATTTTGATAGTTATTCTACTTCTAAATGTTGAAATTAACTTCATGTACTTTCATACATTTTCAAAGTAGACCTGGTTGTTAGTTTGAGGATAGTTTTTGTTGATGCAGAATTATGGACATGTTGGCACGTTAGACATGAACTAAAGTGAGTTTTGAATTTGTCGGGTTGATGACTAGAAAATAGTACCTTGCACTGGTTTGGTGCTCAGCCATGTACATTCTAAAACTTAAATTAGAGCTTAATTCAAGCTAGTGTTGAGTCAAGTTTAGTAAGGTTGCGTTGAGATTGCGTACCTTTGTAAGGAGGGGAACTTGCCTTTTATAGGAGAGCTTTTGTAAGCTTAACCCTCCGTACTTGACGGTTATTGAAATTTTTACCGAAGATCAAGGATCATATGTCGGCACATTATCCATGTGAGTCCAAGTTGAGCTCGCGCTTTAGGGTTTTTAAAGATGTACAATAAAAATAATTCGTTTTTTATAAACTAAACCTATAGGAAAAATGTTGATATTTTGTAATGACAATGATAGAAGATATAGTCAAACTATAAGACTTGTAATTTTTAAAACGACAAAAATCAAATTGAAATTAAGTTTAAATCATAAACACTAATTTATTACATTAAAAATAGAAGATGTAAACATTAGTGATATTTAATCTAATGATGTATTCTAGACTCCATACTCTACATAGAAGGAAAATTGATTTAAATCCATTTATTAAATCCTTGATTTAATTTGTACTTCCTAATGAAAACCAAAAGGAAATCATTTGCTTTTATAAAAGAAAGAAAGACAGATGCTAATGAAATGATTGTATAAATTTTAGTGGTGATGGTTCCATTCATATTTCTTTCAGGTGGACCTAAAGTAAAAAGAAAAAGAAAGTAAAAAAAATAGAAAATAGAAAAGAAAAGAAAAGAATGGAAATGACATTTATCATTTCTTTTTCATTTTTGACAAAGTTAGAATATTAAAAGCCTAATTCTCTAATAATCAATCATATGTGTTTCATCCCTTAGTTGGTACAGTTGCTTCATTTGTCAATCATTAGGTTCATCAACTATCTAACCTATCTAAAATAATTTTCTTTTAATCATATACAAAATTTAATGACTAAAGTAAAATATTTAAAAATTGAAGAACTAAAATAAAGCATTTGAAAATTTAGGAATCAAAACGAAATAAATACAATAACTCAGGTAACAAAATAAGATTTAAATCTAAATATATTTTCTTTTATCAAAGTTTAATGATAAATATGGTCTCACCTAATACAAAGTGTTAACGTATCTAAAGAAATAGAATTAAATTCATCTTTTATTCTCAAAAAAATCTATGAAATTAAAATTTGAAGGGTAAACTTGACTCAATTAAGTTTTTAAATAAAAAGGCCCCACTCATCCTAAAATTAATTTTATTTTCTTTTACATGACATGACACATCAAACTTTGAAATTTTTTTAAATTTCTCATGCTTGTTTGCAATGATAAACTTCACTACAAATTTCTTTGAAATGACATATTTTATCTCAAATTAAAAACATAATTTAACGATCCAATCAGATAATGTAATTATTACTGCAGCTCTATAATTACATTATATTAAAATTTGAAATAAAAAGAAAAAGGAAAAAGAGTGAAACATGTGTGAAGTTTTGGTTATGCTTTTTGGCTTTAGCTTTTTGGCTGTTCATGTGAATGAAATATGATGGGGAACAGCATAATAACGTGGGATTACAAAGAGTATAATTTGGCAGTAATCAATGAGTTATACATTAATATTTCGAGAATACGGTGAAATATAACATTATCAACGTGGAAGTGAGGATTTGAATTTTCTAAAAAAAATGTAATTTATATTTTATAATTTTATGTGATCATAAAAAATATAATGATTTAAAGAGCAAAATGCGTAAAAGAAAAAATTTTGTTTTTTCAGTACAACATATAGAGGTGGAAAGTCGAACCTACAATATTTTGGTTGGAGTTCAAAAGAATTTTGTTTAAACTAGCTAATTAGCTCAATAATTAAGACATCTGACTCATTTTCTAGAGGTCAGAGGTTCAATTCTTAATCCCCACATTTGTACTAAAAAAACTAAGTAGCTAGGGAACGGTACTCAAGAACCTTTTTCAAAAATACTTTTATCTTTGCAAATAAAATTGCTCGTCAATCGCTCTTCAACTCCCAATCCACCGCCACTACAGGATTTACGTCTGAATTCGCGCGACGTGCAAAATGATGGATGTGTGTGGCTCACTCTCCCATGTTTATAAATCCAGAAGTAGATTTTATACACAATGCATGTATGTGATTTTGATAGCTCACCTTTAAACGAATAGTTCATATTATAACTAATTTGAGTGTCGAGTTTTTTTCTTCTTTTTTTTTACTCCTTTTGTAGGTCTCTTTGCAACTCGCCCTACCTCCTATCATAAAAGTGATCAGAATTCGGTTGAACCAATTTTAAGGGAGAGAAATTAAATAAAAACAATAAACTAATTGCCCACTTATTGGAATGGGAACCAGACATTCCTACAAATCCCATAATATGGGCATTTTCAAAAGGAATTATGTATTAATAAAGGTTCCATTTTGACCCAAAAAAAATATATATATATTTTTGAAAGGATTAATTTTTGCTCATGAGACACTTGATTTTTAAGATTTTTTGTCCCAAATGAAAGGCACAATTTGAATTAGCCCATTTTTGTAGAGATTGAATTGATCTTGCGAATCCATATTAGAATTGCAATTAATATTACGAAAAATCATTCAAAGTTAAAAAAATATTAAAATATTTGTTCAATCTAAAACATTTGAAAAATTTATCACCAAGTCTCACAGTCTACTAAAAAGGAAAATAATAATGATATTCAACTCATAGAGTTTCCATATTGGAATTAGGAAGTTATCTAAGACGTCTCGGAGGTCGAAATTTATAATTGTGGTTAGCTAAATTTTTAATGCAATCGAATTCTCTTTATCTAAGGAATTAGAATTGTACTCATTTAAAGAATACAAATTGCGGGATCTCGACCTGCTCTTATCTAAAAAATTTAAATTGCCATTTTCGAATTCCCTTCATCAAAGGAATTTAAAAGGGGAAGATAGTTTCCCCATATAAATAAAGAATAAATCACTTTTTGATATGCTTCACATTAAATCTCGATTCTAACTTAATCATATGTTGCTAGCACTCTTTCTATTTAGTAGATCTTGTCGAATTCCATTTTATTCTAGAAAATTAGTGTAAATTTTGATAGACCAAATTTATGCATCAACAAATATCAATAAAGGAAGAACGAGAATTCCACATTGGATCATAAAAGTGATAGAGCTAGTCAGGCCAAATAACGTGAAGGTGAGTAATACTTAATTTATGCCCACAGTTAATTCAATCTTAAATTATTATGTGGAACTATTAGAATCGAAGAATGACCCGCACAAACCTACCGTTAAGAAAAGAAAATAACAATTACAATATATATGTGTGTGTGTGCATACATACTTTGATTTGGAAGATTTTAATATGGGTTTTTGTCTCTTTCATGTTACACTATTCAAAGTTGACAAACTCGTGATCGGGGTTTGAGATTAGATAAATGAAGGGAAATAGAATCTAAATGAAAAAGGAAGCATATTGAATTATATATATATTTTGAAACTTTTAGATTATTATTATTATTATTATTATTATTATGGTGGAAAAGAAGGAAGGAGGGAAAGAGAGGAGGAGGAGGAGCGTGTATGTTTGTTAATGGGCCAGAGGCCCAGAAGTAGGGCCCACGGGGCAGCCCACTAAAGCCGACCACTCGGATTTCTTTTGGAAAGGCGGCACCGGCCACGCCCACGCTGCTCACGCTCTTCCATTATGGTTGGTTCCTTCGTCAACAGTGGAATATATTGCGCAAAAAGCATGACACGTTTCCATTTTTCTTTTCCTCGTATGAAATGACCATAATACCCCTATTCCTTGTTTTTTCTCCCTCTTTCTCACCATCCCTGCCTGCTTTTCTTTTAACTTGGTATGATATTAAATATTTGTCGACATGTCGATATTTTTATTAACTATCTATGAGTTGGATATCAATATAAAGGGTAAATCGACATTTCTATAATATTACAAAAAAAAAAAAAAAATCGACAAAATCTCATTAATTATTTTTGACTTATTTAACAATAATTTTTAACTTATTTAGAAATGATGAAAGGTTTAATGGTTAATTTAGATTGTTTTTATGAATTTTTATTTTTATACTTTTTTTAGAAATATCTTGACATATACATTTTATCGATATTTTTATCGACATTTCTATGAAATTGATACCTCGACATTTTCATCGACGTCGATATTTCAAATCATGGTTTTGACAAGTTTTTATCTTCCATCGTATTTGAATTTAAGGCCTTAAGACTCTTTTATTTGAGGTCATAGGTTTGAATCCTCGTACTCCCATATTTATTGTTAAAAAAGAAAAAAAAATCCCTATTCCACCATGGCTTGAACTAAATTAATATATAGTCATGCCATCATATTGGTACATGTAATACGACATAACACCGCCTAACAATTCAACTGACATTATTGAATATCTTTTATGCATCCGTTACAGTTTACTCCCAGTTTATACATATATAAACACTTATGTATAGTGTTGGATTTGTAAGAGAATGCAAATAAAATCTCAAAGATTAGGGGAAGGCGTAATCTATGGATAAATATCTTCATTGATATATAATTATGTACCAAAGAGAGATAATCGTAAAAGCAAAACGAATTATAATCCAATTTTGTAGATAAGACATTTATTACTTCGTTAAGTCAGAATCCTCTCCTTAGCGCCAAAAGAAACAAAAACATTGTAAACAAAAATCGACCATATGAATAAAAAATAAATATTCATTGGTTTATGTTTATCTTTAAAAATAAAATAAGTGACGTCATTATTTAAGTTCTTGGCGGTATTTGAAAAGAAARAAAGGAATGGCCTAACCGATGAGCATGAGTTGAATTTCTTGAAAGAGAAGGAAGAAGAAAACCAGTCATCGCCAAATCTTAAGAGTTGAAAACCCATGAGCACAAATACAATTAATTATACAATTCAAACTACTCCCCCTGCCATTTTTTACAGCTTAATCTTCTCTCTCCCTCCTTCAAATTTCATCTCCTAAAGCATCAAGACACAGAAATCCACCCACTGTTTCTCCCAAAGCATCCCAAATTGGACGAGAATCTTTGCTTTCTCTTTGCTTTTCACGAATCTTCCTTCTCCCCTGACTTTTCCCCTTCCCCTGAGGAAAGGGTATTGGGTTTCTTCTTCCTGCCTTCGTAGAGAAGAAACGATCGTCCAGATCAAACCCACTTTGTCAATTTCTGTTTTGGTGGTTTTTTTGCTCTGGGGAAATGGTTCAGAGAACGGCGGCGGGCAAATATGGAGTTCAAAGTGAAGGTGTTAAAGGGGAGCGGAGGGTTGCGAGCTTTAAACCCACTTCTTCTTCTTCTCAGAACACGGATGGCAAAAACAGAGCAGCTGATTTGAAGAAGAAGATGAAGAAATCACGAGCCATCCAGCTTTCGGATTTTGAGAGCTTCACTTCGTCGCAGACTAGGAAGAACGTAACTCTGCCTGGTAAACCACCGCCTTCTTCTAATGTTTCAGAAATCAAACAGAAGCAGTCGCAGCAGAACCAGGCATCTGTGGTCAGAACCAGCGATGGCTCGCCCAATTACATGAAATCGACGAGCTGTTTCGATGCAAGGAAAGAGGTTTCGCAGGTCAGTGCTCGAAATTCTCGAATTAGTTATGATAATAAGAAACCCAGGAGAAGAAATTTAGAGAACTCAGCTCATGGGTCTGTCTCTGGCCTTAAGCCTACCAAGTGCTTGACGAAATGCTCCAGTAAGAAATTGGTTAGGACTTTGACGAAAACGCCAAGTTTTAAAAAGTCTTCGAGGGTGGCTCTGTGTGCTGACATGAACTCTAACAGAGCTACCTGTTCTTCCACTCTCAAGGACTCTAAATTTCCAGCATACCTCATGCTGAGTCCTGGGGCTACTGAGTCTGAAGGAACTTCAGCCATGAAGGTTTGTCCTTACAGTTATTGCTCGCTTAATGGCCATAGACATGCTCCTCTGCCTCCATTGAAGTGTTTCTTGTCGGCAAGAAGACGTTTGTTGAAGACCCAGAAGAATCTAAAAGTAGAGCCATCTGGTTGCGGAGTCAAAGAGGTTGATGCTGGTGGGAAAGTAGTGGATGAAGAAATGGCCACAGAGGTTTTGATAACCGATGGTGGGTTGGATTTTTTCATTGAAATTTATGCTGAAAATATGGCTGATGGTGCTGGATCAATTGATCAAGAAAGGGTAGCGGATGGCGATTGCACTTGTGTTACTTCTTTTACGGTGAACAATGAGGTGGAATCAAGTAATGAAGAGGACGACAAACTAGTTTCAGAGAAGATCTCTGATGTATCCATGGTCTCCGAGCTTTGTTTGAGTGAAGAAGTAACTGGAGGTATGTTCGGCCATGGGAATGAGTACGAGGACGATGCTGGTTCGACAGATACTGAGATGGAAGAGTGGGAAGAGCGGCAGTTTTTGAGCATGGAAGGCGATGATTTGGATGGGCTTGAAGATCAATTGAATGCCGAAACGGTGTGTTTATCAGATGAGACTCGATTGCAGGATGGAGAACTCGTTGGATATGGTCAGGTTGTCAAAGATTGTAAAGGGGTGTTTTCCAAAACAGAGAAAGAATTCTATGAAGGAAGTGGAGACTTTGAAGAACAGTTCTATACTGAGGATTCTGAGTTGAATCGCCATCCGGATTGGGAAGTGGAAGAGGCTAGTCAAGTGTCTGAGAGCTTAAGTTATGATCAACTTTCTTATTCAGAGGATGCATTTGATGAGATGGGTGCTACACAAACTATGGTTGAGAGAGCCGAGATAGAATATTTGGAGCTGATTCTGAATTCTGAACTGGAATCTGAAGTTATAGAAACTGACTGTGTAACTCGGGCAACAGAGGAAGCTTCAAATAAGGTACAGGAAAATCAAGATCTTCAAGTTGATGGTACCAGCCCAAACGAGTCAACAGGCAGCGGAGATTGTGTCGAAACCAATGAAGGATACTGCAGGATGGAGGAAGAAGTTTTCCTGTTCGATTGCCAACTCCCCGACCATGATCTTGTATTGCAAGAGGAAATACTCGATGCCGATATCGATAATCAAATGGAAAAGGAAGAACAACTTGATGATGCAAACCATGGAGCAGAGGTTTCTGAGGATGAAATTTCTGGTCAAGAAAATGCTAATATATGCCTAGAAGATTACTTGTCTCATGGACAATGCCAAGATATCTCTGCTAATGGAAACAGAAATTCTGTTGCTGAACAAGATGAAATTGAGTCTTCCACAGTCATGGAAATGACGGGTATCGAGGGGCCGAGTGATTTGAAGACAGATAAAACCTGTTTGAACGATAATAGCATTGCACAGGTCGACATTATGGATGGAAAAGATAGAGCAGATTCATCACTAAAAGCACCAAAAAGATCATCCCGTACCGCAATTGATTCCGGTCTAGAACTGGATCTCTCTATCAAGAAGTGGGAAGGCAATACGAAATGCAGGAGGCTTGGAGATGAATTAGAAGATCCAAGGAACTTCAATCCACGAGAACCGAATTACTTGCCGTTGGTGCCAGACCCGGAAGCAGAAAAGGTGGATCTCAAGCATCAGCTGATGGATGACAGGAAAAATACAGAAGAATGGATGCTTGATTATGCACTCCAACGAACCGTCACAAAACTCGCACCAGCCAAAAAGAAGAAGGTGGCGCTTCTTGTCGAGGCTTTTGAATCAGTCATGCCAACCTCCAAATGCGAAATCCATCTCCGGAATAATACTTCAGGAGCTTTTACTCCAGCAAAACACATTCAAGCTTGTTTCTAATGGTAGTAGCAGAGGTAAACCTCCAAACACCATCTTGCCAAGTTCATTTATTTCATAACTTGTTTGACCACTTAAATTAAAGAATTCAAAAAGGAAAAATTGTCATTCTAGAAGAAAGTTTGTAGCAGAAGATCAACAGCAGCAACTTGCTTGTGTGTTTAGGATGTTAGAGAAGCAAGATTAACTAATTTCGAGGTCTAATAGAAGTGTGAAAAATACTAGCTGAAGTATCATCGGCGATACGTAAGACGAAGAATGAGTGGCAGGAAGTTCATCTTGGCTTCCACACATCCCTGTTGGTGAACTGCAAGTTTGAGAGTCTGTCATTCTGTGTGTTCAAAGGGCATGAGAGAGAGAGAGAGAGTTCAGTAATGTGTGATGTCTGTAATTACAGTGTAAGCTATGATGTCAGTTTCTTCAAAGGATGTAATTTATGTACGCTTGTAATGAAGGTGTATTATCAAAACCTTCAAACTCTACTAATCTCATGACCTTTTTTTTTGTCTCTTTTTTAATTCTCTTCTTCTCCCGAGTTTCAGTTCGAGTTTCTATGAGTTTGAATCGAATCGGTCTGATGATCAGACTCTATAGTCCTAACAAGTGACATATCAATATACGACTTAACACCTCGATCCATACGAAGAAAACTTTAGAGCACAAGTGTGTGATACAATAATTTTTGCATACTACACCTAAGAAGATTAGAAAATAAGAGGCAAGTCATTTGACAATCACAGTTCCATCCAGATATGGCAATCTTATTTTTTGCCCCATGTGCCAAGATAGTTGTCAATGTCACTAAAGGCAAAGAATATGTACTAGCAAGTAACTTTCAATAAAGGAAAATGGATTAGTGATAGATTTGCATAACTGATTGACAAAATCTTAGCCTCTGAATCATTCAGATGCTATGAAGTAAATGGATGATGGGGAAAAAATGAAGGTAACAAAGAATTTTAGAGGTCTACGTTGTGATAAAAATCGACCATATGGAGAAAGATCAAAGCATGATAAGAGGTAGGATAAAAGTTAGGTTTAACGGTGTAACTCTCATGACTTTGGCTCTTTTTTATGAGCTCGACATCAATTACTAATTTACTAGAAATAGTAACTAGAAATAGTAAAAAGAGAGTTGTTTTTCGTCTAATTTTATGAACTCACTCTTTTTGTAATTTATTATTATATTTTGTAGGTTAAAAAATATTTTTGTTTTTTATTTTATTGAAGTAACAATTTAGTCTCTAAATTTTAGTACGTAAGAACTTAGTTTCAGTTCGATGAAAAGGAGCAGAATAATCATACATGACAACAAAGTGGCTGAAGCTACCGTGTCTGATTTCTTGGGTAATTTTCATTTTATTTGTTAACTTTCTATTTAAATACTATTTTTGTCTCTGAATTTTTTTGCTTCAGTTCATCTTGTTTATTGTATTTTTAAAATATTAATTTGGTCTATGTATTTGCACAATGTCCATTTAATCATTGTACTTCTAAAAAGTGACTATTTCGGTCCATATTTGTAGAACTTTAATACAAATTTTCTATACAATTAAAATCATTTAATACAATTTTTTTTTGAATTCTCAAATCCTTTGAATTCATTTTTATAGATTTGTTGGACAAATTTTCTCCATTTTCTCTCTCTTTCTTACAATTTCTCACTCCCATTCTTTTTCTCTCATCTTCTTTATTTTCTTCTCAACTTGAAGAAGAGTAGTGCAACCTCAATTTTTTTTTTCAATTTTCTTCATCTCCATTATGTTTTTAAACTTTATGCAACTCAAGTTTATTCAATGAAAAATGAATCCGTTTAAATTGCATAACATTTCTCTTCTATCGTTTCGTTCTATACCTTACTATCTTCTAATTTTAGATGGAAGCTTTCTGCAATTTGTTGTTCATAGTGGTAGGGAGTGGAAAAAAATGGGAAAAGTTATCCAACTAATATAAAAAAAGAATTCAAAGAGATTTTGGGAGATTTTCGTCCGATTATGAGATTTAATAAAATAATTAAAAAAAGCAACAACCAACACTTGTCTTGTTTTTTATAGGACCACGTGAGGGTAAGGAGCACAATGCTCCTCACCGGTGAGGAGCGAAATTTTTTCCATTAAATATTTAACAACTAAGACAAATATATATAAAAAAAAGAGAGTTTTTTTTTTTTTAAAAAAATAATGAGAGTTTTTATCTTTTCAATAATGATGAGGACAAGATTTGGTCATGGCTCGAAGAAGTATTTTCCTTTAAATAGTCTTCTGCTTCCAACTTTGGTTAATTTAAATCATTATATTTATTAAACAATAGTTTGGTCGATTTACTTTAAAAAATGATGATTTTGGTTTCTTCATTTTTATTCGCATATCTTACCCACAAAATTTTTTTAAAAACGTAACCACAAATTCATAATAAATTGGATTTCGATTGCGTATAAAATTTATATTAAAGTTTTAAAAATATAAATCAAAATGATCCCTTTTAAAAAATATGAAATTACAAAGCTGAAATCAAACATGAAAATGAACCAAACATAAACCAAAATAGTATTTAACGAGAGAGAGAGAAAAAAATGAAGAATTGATGAAAATGAAGATTTTGATTGAAGCGAGTAAAGGGGATTTGGATGGTGGTTTAAATTTGCTAAATATAAGAAGAAGAAGAAAAAAACTGAAGACGAACAGTCTCACAAGCTTCTGCTTATAGAACCCTAACCAATCAATGCTGTTAGCCTGTTACAAACAAAACGCCACAAATTCTTGGTTTGTTTTCTTTACCTGAAAAACCCTGCAAATTTCATCCCTCTCTCATTCTGCTCATGTTTCACCTTAATAATCTTCCGTATAAACCTGCAAAAATCCCCATCCATCGCCATAACTTGCAGCTGCGGAGGAGGAGGAGAAGGAGAAGGAGGAGCCCTTTCGGAAATTATGGATACCAATTACACCATTTACGATGAGATTATGACTACGGAGAGTGGCAATTTCATCACCTTCTGCTTGACTTTGCCTCCCAAGATAAATTCCCATGGCATTTGGGATAGTGTTCTCGGGCATTCGAATGTTGAGAGGCCTACTCCACTCCCATTGTTGGAGCTTCAGATGCTCACGATTTTTTGTGTCACCATGCTCCTCCATTTCTTCCTCCAGCTCCTTGGCCTCCCTGTTTTTGTCTCCCAAATGATCGTACGTTTTCTTTTTTCTTTTTCCTGCATTTTGTTATATTTCTCCCCCTGTTTCGTATTATACGTGAATACTATTTTTTAGGGAAGAAATCAAGAGGTGAATCAATATTTAGAGTTGGAATATTGTAGAAATTGATGAGTTTTGGGAGATTTATTTGATAGTTGATTTTCTGCATTGGTTGGGCATGTGATAATTTTTTGTCTGCTTTTTGCTCAAAATTAGTGGGCGAAGTTGAACAAAGGGTAAAAATAATTGCAACGCTTGTTTAAGATAGGAGAGTGTGTAAGTTGAAGAAGAATTGCAACACTTGTTTTAAGCCCAAGGTTCAGTTTGATGACATTAAAAGTTTGGGGCAAAAATTGCTTAACCTTGCTAAGTTTATGAGAAAAATACTGCATGATCAATGTACTAGGATTTGTGAATTAGATTAGGCCAGATTTTAGGAACTGCCAGAAAATATTGAATACTTTAAGCTAACAGTTTAAGCTTTTGGATCAAGAGATGATTTAGCTTTTCCTTTTTCTCTGCTTCTTTTGTGGGCACTTTGTTACCAGGCTGGCTTGATTCTTGGATCATCATGGAGGGGAAACTCCGAGTCATTTGACAAATTCAAAGATTTTCTATTTTCCATTGGATCCCAAGAGATCTTGGGCATGGTGACGGGATTCGGTTACACACTTTTTGTTTTCCTTATTGGAGTTAGGATGGATTTAGGTGTGGTTAAGAGATCAGGGAGACAAACATTGATAACTGGTGTTTTGTCAATAATTGTTCCTGCACTACTTGGCTTGATGGCAGCAGTTGGTCTCTCGAGATTTGGGGAGGAGGATGAGGCTGCTAACCTGGAGTTTATAGCAGCAAACCAATCCTACACTTCATTTGCAGTTGTGGTTTCCCTGCTTGAACACCTTAAGATTCTGAATTCTGAAGTTGGTAGATTGGTGCTTTCTTCTTCAATAGTAGCTGATATGGTAGGCCTGAGTTTCTCATTCATTGTTAGTGTGGTCGAAAATGTCCACAGCCATGGCGTTTTTGGTGCTTCAATTGGTTTTATTTTTACAATTTTGTCTGTTGTCATTGTTCTGTTTGTCTTTCGGCCTGTGATGCTTTGGATTGTCAGATCCACACCACATGGGAGACCTGTGCAGGATGGATACATATGTCTCATCATTCTATTGGTGCTTGTATCTAGTGTAACTTCCAACATCATGGGACGAACTATTTATTCTGGGCCATTTCTCTTGGGTTTGGTTGTGCCTGAAGGACCACCATTAGGAGCCAGCCTAGTGAATAAACTCGATGGCATTATTACGTCAGTTTTCATACCACTCTTTATCACCATCGCGGTGATTAAGGCTGATCTTTCGTTTATCAACTACAGTGGCTTATTTTTGGCTAAGTCTATGACTGTGATCTTAATAACCATTATGGGGAAAATGGCTGTGTGTGTTGGTACTTCTCTGTATTTCAAGATGTCTTCTTATGATGCCTTGGCATTTGGCCTCATAATGAGCAGCAAAGGCATTGTAGAGCTTGCTGCCTCCTCCTACTTTTATGACAGCAAGGTAAGGCCTTAACAGAATATAGACTTTTATAGATGTGGCGATGAACTAAAAAGTAACTTTTAGTTGGTTTGTTATGAAAATTTGCAGGTTCTGAGTCACCAAACTTTTGCAGTGTTGGTTGTTGATATTTTGATTATCTCGATTTTGATGCCGATGCTTGTGAAATGGATCTATGATCCTTCAAGAAAATATATTGGCTATCAGAAAAGGAACATTCTCAATTTGAAGCCTAACGCCGAGCTGAGTGTATTGGGGTGCCTTCATACACAGAATGACGTACCTGTCTTGCTCAACCTTATCGATGCCTCGTGCCCGACTGAGGACTCTCCCATTTCCCTGTATGCTCTTCACGTTGAAGAATTGGTTGGTCGGGCCACCCCGGTTTTCATTTCGCACGAACTTCAAGACCAAAAGGGTTCCTACAAGGAGTTGCTCTCAGGTAATATAATCCAGATGCTTCGCAAGTATGAGAGGAACAATCGAGATGTTGTATCGATTGAGGTATTCACAGCAATCGCCCCAATGAAGCTAATGCATGAGGACATATGCACTTTAGCAGCTAGGAAACTCACTTCTCTGATAATCCTTCCATTTCATCGAAAATGGACAAAAGAAGGATACATTGAATCAGAGGATAACAATATCAGGGCCTTAAATTGTCACGTCCTAGATCGGGCACCCTGCTCCGTGGGAATCCTCATCGACCGTGGCAATCTTACCAGCTCTCTTCCATTTGGACATTCACGTACACCATCACTCCAAGTTGCAATGATTTTCATCGGCGGCCCAGACGATAGAGAAGCATTCTCGTTTGCCASACGCATGGTCAAAGATCTGAGCATCGCACAACTCACGGTGATACGCCTACTCGCAGAAGACGAGAGCGTAAGCCATTGGGAGAAGGTTCTGGACACAGAACTGCTGAACGACATGAAGCACAGTTTCGTCGGGGGCGAACGGTTTGCGTACTTGGAAAGGAGAGCAGATGAGGGGTCGGAGACGGCAGCAATAGTGAGATCCGTCTGCGACGAATATGATCTTATAATAGTTGGAAGAAGAGATGGGGTTGAATCACCACAGACTTCAGGTTTGATGGAATGGAATGAGTTTCCGGAACTTGGAATTGTTGGGGACATGCTTGCTTCTGCTGATTCAGATTGTAGAGCCTCCACCTTGGTGGTTCAACAGCAGCAACAATGGATATATAAGCTATGATTTTCATTTATTGCATCATTTCTTTTCTTTTTCTTTTGGGTGTGTTTAATTGTATCATAGTTTTAGGGACATTATTTTGAAGTTATTGTGCTATGAAAATCCTCCAGAAATGAGGACAAGCAGTTGTTAAAGCCATGAACTAAGTCTTTTCTTGAATGATTGGGGGAGGCTTTTTTATTTTCTTCTTTTTTTTTTCTGGGTATATATTCAAATAAATCTTCAAGAGTCTAGAAAGATGGGTGCATTTGGTTAGCAGATTTCCAGATTTCGCAATTGAATATCAATTTAAAAAAATTGTTCAAGGTTTGTTTAGCAAAATATATTTGGAAATTAGGAGTAGTTACAAACTAAATTTTAATTTAATCTAAATTTATATTAATTAATTTATTAACATTTTTTTATGAATTTTATATGATTATTATTTTACAATATTATATAATTTAGAATACATTAGAGTTAATAATGAAGTAATATATTTTATTAAAGTTTTTATCTTTTTAATGTAATTATGTCTCTTAAAAATTTCAAATTCTGAATCTGAAAGCACTGAAAACATAATTCTACCAAACGTCTATTTTATCTAATTTCAATATAGCCTAATTTACAATAGGAGAAAATTTGGTTGCACACAAATCTCATAGCGGAGATCAGAAGATTGAGTTATCTTTCATGAGAAAAGCCCGAATTAAAAAGGGAAAAAAATAAAATAAAATCAAAACAATCACCAAAGCTACTCAAAAAACCAAATAAAAAATCATTACTAGGAGACACAAATCATAGACGGATAAGATGAGAAAATATTACCCTTATTTTAAAGTTATCATCATATTTGGAGTGATTTTAATATAGTCAAAATTATTTTAATCATTTTTCCAAAATTATATTGATATAAAACATTAGAACAGATTTAAAATAGTAATTTTTTACAATGATATACCGTCTTCTTCGAATTATAACCAACAAAGATCATTTCGTGATATTTTTCAATAGACCTTTGGGAGGGCAAGCCTCAACCTTACCCAACCCACATTGGTTTATTTAAAAAAAACAAAAGAAAAAGAATAGTTTTCTTTTATATTTAAAGAAACAAATATTGCGTTATTTTTGTAAAAATGAAACCTGCTATAAATATTTAAAAATACATAATTCATTTTGCTATTGACTAAAATTTCTGAAAAAAAAAAAAATTGAAGCATGCACCACGTTATTAAGATATTAGATCATGTGCCAGCATGTGCAAATCTGTAAATAACAACTAATCTGATTTTTCTCTAAAAGA
>NW_019104736.1:41259-58552 GCF_001995035.1 Momordica charantia
ATGAAAAATAAAAACATAAAACAAGAAATACCAACATCTTTAGATTTCTATTTTAGTAGATCACATTAAAAGGAAATTGAAATTCTTTTTTGTTTCAATTCAATGAATCTTTTGAAAAGTTTAGGAGATGGGGGTTGTGAGTTTGGTTTTGGAAAACAAATTTTACTTAAGTAACTTTCCATTGACTTTGTAAGAAAGAAAAAGAATTTGGCAAGTACAAATCAATCCCTTTTTTTTTTTAACACGGTTTAACTAAGGAGAGGGAATCAATTTTTTACCATAATCCATTCATCTTATTAGAATTTAGACTTGGATAAGTATTATTAACTTGGAAGCTTTTAATCCACTTATGTTTGAAGAATTATTAAATTAAATTTTATTAATGATGAGTTTTATGGATTACAAATAGAAATTTTATTACGACATGTAGAGCTGATTTTTTTTTATTAAATTAGTGAGTTTCAAGAGATTAGCCGATCTAATACATTGATTTGGTAGGATCTAATTCTTGAAATATAGCCATAATTTTGTACGGATGCATAGAATTTGTATTAAAAAATTTTCAATTTAGGACCAAAATGATCTTTAAAGTACATGGATCAAAACAAAAATTCGCATGGTAAAAAGTCGAGAGTATAAAAACCTCTATAAAAAATATATATATGCATCAATGGGAACCAAATAAGAAGTATATTAAAAAAAAATAATAATAAATGGATATATTTTATAAACAAAATCATGCCATCCAACCCATCAATGAGAGAAAATAAAGTTCGTACTAAAAAAATAGAGAGAGAGAGAAAATCAATACTAGAGAATATATTTGTAAATATCTTACCATACATCATATTTGTAAATAGATTAAAAACCAAATTTGGTTTTGAACTTTAGTCCATTTATTTAAAAAATTGATAACGATTTAGTTATTATAGCTTAAAATTTACAACAATTTAGTCCGTAAAAAGTTGATTAAATTGATGAGAGACGAAACGTGTTTATTTTTATAAATTACAAAAACAAAAACCATATACTTGGACTAAATTGTAACAAAGTTTGAAATATCTAACAAAAATTTTTAAACAAGAGGGATTTAAAAAACACATTGACACAAAAGAAAAGGAAAAAAAAACAAAGAGGAAATCCCACAGCATATGGTATCCAAGTTGGATGGATTGAATAAATGGTAACAAAAAGGGAAAGGGAATTAATGTGTGAGGAGTGGAGAGGAAAATCCCAATGGGATTGGAACAAGGATTTTGATTTTCCCATAACCTTAAACTTTTGCTCAAAAAGGAACCCAACTTTCCAAATCTACACACAAACTCAGAACCTATATGTGTCCCCTGTTTGGCTGCACAGAAAATAAACACGAGAAAATTTCTCTACTGGGTTTCTCGGGAAAATATTTAGATGGGAAAACGGATTCTGATGATTCTGGTTCTGGTTTCGATGATTGGGTTTGCGACGTGCTCGGAAAATGATGGAGAGGAAAGAAAATGCGATTTCTACAGCGGAAAATGGGAATTTGATTCCGAGTTTCCGCTGTATAACTCGTCGGAATGTCCTTTCATTCGGAAGGAATTTGATTGCCTCAAATATGGCCGCCCTGACCGCCTTTATCTTCATTTCAAATGGCGCCCCCTCAACTGCAATTTGCCTAGGTACCCCTTCCACCTCAATCTTTTCTTTTTAGTACCTCTATTTTTTTATTTTTTATTTTTATTTTTTTTTTGTTCATGTAATTTCCGAGGTTTCGTTCTTTTTGGTCTTTGTTGAAGTAATATCTAAATTTCAAACCTAAAAAAAATAAGGGCCTATTTGGTAATGCTATTTTTATTGAAAAAAATTGAACTGCACGTCCCTAACATCTATAGATTTAAGAATGATGAAACCATATGTTTTTATTTATGTTTTGGAACAAAATTGGAAATGTGAACAACGAAGAAAGAAACTTGTTTTGGTTGTTCCAAACTTTTTATACAATTTAGAGAACGTCTCTAAAAGAAGGAAAAATAAGAAACATAATTAGTTACAAAATGTTTATATTTCTTAAGAAAATTAAAAAGGAAAAACAGGAAACAAGAACATTACCAAACGGGTCCTTAGCAAACACGATCTAAAAGCTCAAAATTCACATTTGGTCCGTGTGAAAGTAATCTCTCTCAATTTTAATATATAATGATTCGATTTATGGAGAACCTTATTATCTAATAATTTAGTCGTTTTTAGTTTAAAATTTTTAATGGCGGAGAAGTAATGGAGCTTCTTATGCATGTGGATGTGGATAGAGATGTTAAAAAAAAAAAACAGATCAACTCAACCCAATCCATATGACTTCGAATAAATGAAAGCTTTATAAATTGAAGTTGATTTAAGAGTTCAACTTAATTAAATCTGGGTTGGACCTGACCGACTCGAACTTATTATTAATTTTAAGATCATTTCTTTTATTACCTTAAAATCATATATGGATACATTTTCAATAATTCTTTATGAATTTTTATTCAAAAAATCTACTTTTAAAAACAATTTTTTATTGTGAATTCACCCCTATAGATATATATTATTTGCTTAAGAATATTGATTAAATGTTAAAAAATATGTAAATAAATATTTAAGATATTAGTATTTATTTTTTTATTATACAATATTTTGAATAAATGACTTGGATAACCTGAACTAGTCCAACCAAAATATTTATTAATTGGGTTGGTGTTGAGTTCAAAATTTTAAACTAAAGAAATTAAACTATTATATAAAATTTAATAACTAAATTATTAGTTAACAAAATTTAATAGAGATTTTAAAAAAATAAGAATAAGAATATAGGGATGAAATGCGTTTTTTAATCCATAAAAATTTATTGGTTACTTGCAGGTCTAAATAAATATTATTCTGAATTTGAAATTAATATTCACATGCAATGACAAAAAAGTAGGTTTAAATAATTCTTAAATAAAGTCATCCATAAAAGAACAGTCACATAATTATATATTTTAATTTTTCAATAAACAAGGAAATAAAAAAAAATAAAAAACTGCTTTGGTTTTTTGCTTAGCTGCGGTGCGACGTGTCGTTTCATGTTTCGGTGATTTTGAATTTAAGAGGCATTGATGTCGTTTACTTTGAAATACATTGTCAAACATCTTTTTTGTTGTTCACGAGGAGAATGATGTCTACCTTCTCTGTCTTTTTCTGGAAATGTCATTAAAAAAAATTATAATAATAATACAAATTTTAGAAACAAATAAAATTATTATGTATATTAATTTTTCAAATACATAAATGAAAACATGCTTTTTTAATTACAAAATACATAAATATTAAAAATAAAATGTAACACAATTAAGTTTATAAATTTTATTTGAAGAGAATAAATTTCATGAAGTTTTCAAACTTTTAAAATAGTGAATTTACATTTTCAGTATATTTTTTAAAATTTTTTTGAAACAAGTAGAATTTTTAATTTTTTATCGTTTGATTTTAAGTGTTTTGTTTGGTTTATTAATTGTTTTTAAAAATTATATATATACTTTAATCGGTTGAATAATACTTAGATTGTACTACAAGATTTGCTAGAAATGGGTGAAAGACTCTCAAATTACTCTTATGAGTTTGTAGTCGACATCGATATTTAAAACATCAGTGTTTTGAACTCGTGTAGATTTGACGGAGTGGATTTGTTAGAAAGGCTAAGGGGGAAGAAGATAATGTTTGTGGGAGACTCCATAAGCATGAATCAATGGCAGTCACTTGCATGTTTGCTTCATGCTGCAGTTCCTCATTCCAATATTATTCAACAAACCAATGGCGATATTCGCACCATCAAATTCCAGGTTACTGCACTTTTATTATATTTTAAAAGTTCTAATTTCGATTTATAATTTCTAATGTTTTGAGACGACTCAACATGTGGGGATGAGGATTCGAACTCATGACTTTTTGGTCAGAGATAGATGTCTTAACCACTTGAGYTGTACTCGGTTTGACATCTTTAAAAATTGTTAATATTAAGTTTTGAGAAGTTTGAATGGAACTATATATAAGAATTAAATTGAAATTTTGAGGGGGAAGTTATTTTTTAATCTTTTTCATTATTGGAATGATAAAAAAATTTCCCAGGATTATGGAACTTCATTGATGCTATTTCTAAGCCATTACTTGGTGGATATTGAAGAGGAACACAATTTTGGGAGAGTTTTGAAGCTTGATTCTATTAAAAGTGGTGAAATATGGAAGGATATGGATGTTTTGATCTTCAACACTTGGCTTTGGTGGTATCGCAGTGGACCTACACAACCGTAAGCTCTCGTCTCTCTTGTTAAATCATTGATCAATTCAAAAGTTTAAATTGATGGACAACGATAAATTTAATCTTTTTATACATACTCTAACACTCTAAAAAAAATTTAAGGTATGTGTGTCGGAATCTATATTTTATAGGTGGGATTACATTCAGATCGGTAACAAGACACTGAAGGACATGGATCGAATGGAAGCTTTTCGCCATGGATTAACAACATGGGCAAATTGGGTTGATTCAGATCAACTTGATACAACCAAAACAAGAGTCTTCTTTCAAGGAGTTTCTCCGTCTCATTACCAGTAAATCTCTATATCTTCTTCTTGCATTATATTACATTTCAGTTGATCTCACAATTTAATTTTAATTTGATTCCTTCCTATAATTTTTGGTTTAAATCTCTCAAGATGTTGGATTATTGACTTAAATGTTGGCCTTTTTCTTACCGGACACATTTTCATTGGAATCCGAACTCACATATCTTTCTACCATGTCTAAATAAGATTACATATCACACAATTAGGATGTTACATGGATTGGGTTGAGTTGAGTTAGGAAGGATTTTGGGACCAACCTAAATTTTTGGGTTGGCCATATATAAGAACCATAGGATTTGAATTGGATGGCAACTTAACCCAACCCAACCTAATATTTTTTTTTCAATTTTTTATTTTTAATTATCACGCAACGACGGGGAGCTAGGATTAAAACTAAAAAGATGACTAAGATTAAGATATAAAATGGAAGAAGATGATATGAAAACCTTAAATGAAGGGATGAGATTAAAACTAAATTGATGGTTGAGATTGAAGATAAAAATATTATTATATATTTATAATTAACAAAAAATACATATATATACATAAATTCTAGTTGTATCGGGTTCACCCGAATTTTTTAAGGTTGAACCGAGACCCAACCCAACCCTTATGGTTTGGGTTGAGTTCATCGAGTTGTCGGGTCCTTTGAACACCTATCACACATCCAAGAAATGTATCATCTGAGAAAATCAAAATTTGGTGACTCCAAAGACTAACTTTAGAAGATTTATTGATAAAACTATACACAGACCAAATCGAAAGTTTAAAACCTATAGACGTTAACAACAATGACATCATTGTCCCTTGTACTCCCATGTATCTCCACAATGGTATAGTATTGTCTACTTTGGGCATTTGGTTTTACCTAAAATGTCTCATACTGGAGGAGATACCGGAGGAGATGAAGTTGATTCCTAACCCAATCAATATAGGACTTTGTTTACATATTCCACTTACAGATCCAACAAACTAAACTGGAACTGACTAAAGTGAAACTAAACACAAACCATAATAGAGAAACTAAAATAACAATCACAACCTCTCAAGAACAACAAACGTTTTACAAGCCACATCCAATCAAAATAGTTTTAGACATAAATACTTTTGAATTCGCTCTATGAAGTTTGAGTTTGATTTCTATCGAGACTTAAAAGTCTCACACACACGCCTTCTACTCCAAGGTATTGAAAACACTTTTGATCATTTCAGTCATTATTGTCATTAGTTTTCCGTTAGTCACTCTAACAGAAAGACGTTGTCGTTTTCCATCTCAGTGCTCATCCCCTTTGATAAATGTTTTGCAGTGGCAGTGACTGGAATGAGCCAGAAGCAAGAAACTGTGCAAAGGAAAGCAGCCCATTACTTGGCTCAACATACCCAGGTGGTCTGCCAGCAGCATCATTCACAGTTCAACAAGTATTGGCAAGAATTAAAAAGCCAATTCATTTGCTGAACATCACAACTCTTTCACAGCTTAGAAAAGATGCACATCCAAGCAGCTACAATGGCTTCAGGGGAATGGACTGCACACATTGGTGCATTGCTGGCCTTCCTGATACTTGGAATCAACTTCTCTATGCTGCTCTCATTTCTTAACTTCAACACATAGTTAGCAAAAGATCAATTTGTGTTTAGTTTCTTCGTGTTCGGTAACGTCTTTGTTTTTGAATCTTCAATAAAATTGAAATAGAGGGTAGTATAATGGTCTCATTCATTTCAATGAAATGATCAAGTTAGGGGTCGGTTTGGTATGCAATTTGGACTCTGTAACTTGTTT
The DNA here is from genome assembly GCF_001995035.1 of Momordica charantia. The sequence goes on from NW_019104736.1 coordinate 47,660, forward strand.
TTTTATTTAATGAATATCTGTTTGACATATTTGTTTTTAGGCTAATAAAATTTAGTTCCTAAACGTTATTTTTTTATAACGATTTACCCTTTATACTTTCATTAAAGTAACTATTTAGTTCTAGAACTGAATTTTGGTTTGTAACGATTTATAGTCCTTGTCATGAAAAATCTTATTAAAATTAAGTATCAAACACTAAATTATTACATACTAAAATTTGAGAATTGAATTGTTATCAATTTGAATAGAGATAAAATCGTTACAAACTAAAGTTTAAGAATCAAGTCGTAACTTTAACAAAAGTATTTTTTTAACTAGAAGCTGTTATATATATATATATATATATACTATTTCAGGTTACAAATATTTCATTTTTGTTAAAATTAAAACAGGTAAATCATAATATATTATATATTATATATACGTATAATAATGATACAAAAGTTATAATTTATATATGTTAATAAATTAATTAATAAAATTTTTCGATTTAATTAAATATAGTTGATAACTACCTTAATTTACAAGTATACTTAACAGACATTGGACTATTTTTTAAATTAAGGTTCAAAATTTTCAAATCTGTTACCAAATACATTTAAAAAATACTAGAGATGTGGAATACAACTCCAGATCACCAAATTAATCCACCCTAAATTTTTTACTCTTCAACAAGTGCAATGAATCTATTGATTTTGAATTATGGGTAGAAAGAGAAATGACAGCAACAGTTGTTACTAACACATTAATTATCTTATGGGACTATAAAACTTCAACAATGGAAATTTAGGATTATCGTCCTCAATATACCATCGACTCTTATTTTTCTCATAAAATAGTAGCTCATTTCAAAGTTTGAGAAGATCTCTTGTTTCCTTTTTCATAGTTGAAATTGTATTCCACTAAAAAAATAACATTAATTAGACGTGCTAATCAATTCGAGTGAATTCGTTCCCCTCCAACTACTAATTCGTTAATATTTCTAAGTTTGCAAAATCATCACAACTAGCAAAGTAAAAATGAAAAGCTAACACATTTAATATAATTGGTTAGGACTTTACATTGGTTAATAGGGCATAATTGGAAAAATCAAAGCTAGCCACAAACAAAGCAAATTAGAACGATAAAGGTAAAAATGCAACATGCCAAGTAGAGACAACCAAGTCTCCTAAGTATTATCAACTTAGAAGAATGATAGTAAGTTGATGATGAAACCTAAATCTCCCCAATCCCATTTAATTATATTAATTACACTATTTTTATTACATTTATTAATAATTATTATTATTATTTTGTGTGTATGTGAAGAACAAAAGATTTCTACTTTAATAGTATCAATAAGATGCAAAATTTTTGTGCATGATTTTTGTAGTCTATGATTTTTTTCCTAATTAAATAATAGAGCATTGATTTATTTTAAATGTCAATGTCATCTTTGACAAATTATATTTTTTAATTTCACATTTTCATTTTCTTTTAATTATAAACTAATTATCAATCAAACAACCTCACAAGGATGAAGTTCAAACGATTGTAAATTTTTTTCCTTTGACAAAATAGATTGAAAGTTTCTTTCTGATATATATGTAGAATAAAAAATTAACGATAATTTCTATATCATAATTAGAGATATATACATAAACATTCAATATTTAAAACCACGGTGTGTTCTAAATTTTGTAAAGATTTTTGAATCATGAATCATCTTGATCAACTAAAATAATAATAATAATAATAACAAATAATATTTCCAGAAAAGGAAAAAAAGGTAAGTAGATTTTTTTTTGAGAAGTAGATTTTGGGATTTAAGGTTTTTTTTAAGGTTTGTACAACATATAATTCATTTACCCGAGAAATCAATACATCATTTATTTTTTGCCTAACGCAAATCTTAATATTAGTTGTACATGTATATGAATTATATTATACATAAATTTAACATTTATACCTATCACATATCAAAAGTCAACTAATCACTTTTCTCTACTATATCTAAAGAAAATTGATTAATACATCAATAATTTTTTTAGTACAACAACTGGAGTAGAGGTGGAGGGATTCCAACTATGATTTTTGGATCAAAATGTCAATTATCGTTAAGTTAAGTTTAGGTTGGCATTAATATATTAATAATTAAGAGAAATTTAACCAAATTATAAGAATTATATAATATATAAAACTTTTAACGATGAAAATAAAACCAAACGTTTATAGATATTTAATTTGCGTTAAAAGTTTATATTTTTAAATAGAAAAGTCTATTTTTAGATTAGTCCCTAAACAACCCTAATTCTCTTGTCTCTCCCCCTCACAATTTAATTCATTCCCCCACCATCAAAACATTTAAAGGCCACATTTTTCCCCCACCTCTAATCTAATTTTCATTACTCTCACATGGATAGCTTGCCCAAGTTTAGTTTCATTTCCAGGCTTCTCTTCCTTCTACCATTATTCTTTCCATCTTCTTCGTCGTCGCTCCATCCGTTGGTCGTCGACTCTGCAAAATTACATCGTAACTACACTGCGATATCGGATTTTCGACTCCTCAATAGAAGAAAATTGATCGACTGTCCAAACCTAAACCAGTTCATCCAAATTGAAGTCATCTCAAATTTCAAGGACCTTTCGAATGAAGAGTTCATCAACGTTACCGTTAACGGAGTTTTGATTCCGTTGGAAGATCATTGGGTTGCTATGATCACACCCTCGAATGCAAAGTACGTATCTTGAAACTATTCGTGTTTTGTTTTTCGATTGTTGGAATAATATATAGCTCTTGATTTTGTTGGTTAATTTGGTTGAATGAAAACAGTGTTCATGGCTGTCCATTGTCGGAAGGTTTTTATTTACAAACGGGTGATTTTAGCAGCCTTCCTCTACTTTGCCATTATCCTGTCAAGGTAAATTACATATTTATTTTATGGTTTTCGATTTGTATATTAACAGGTGAACCAGAAATTTCTCGGGTTGGGGTTGAAGATGCACTTTCCCATATCCAGTTTCTAGAAATTTTTAACCTATTCTATCTTAGAAAATTTCTAATAATAAAAAATTTTGTATATTTTTTTAAAGTGAATAGGTTTCTTTGATTTGATGAGTGTGTGGAGAAGGTATATTTCATCCAATTGACTATCTTTAATAATAAATATACTTTTATTGAAAATAATCGGTTGAAATTAAAAAATAGTTTTACAAGATTAAAAATGACTTAGTTTCATTGAGTTTTTATCAATAATAAATAATAATAAAAAAGATACTAATTTTATTGAGCGTTTGGATTGGCTTTCATGCTTCAACTATGACTCAACCGTCTTTTAACAGTTCTTTTTAGAAGGAAAAAAGAAAAAAAAAGAAAAAAAAAGAAAAGAAATCTGCCTTATTTAACAGTTTGGTTTGGTTATAATTCGTGTGTGTATATATATATATATAAAATTTTTTTTTTATAATTCAAAAACTTGTTAAATATGTTGTTCAAATTCAAGGATCAAACTTGTAATTTAACTTGACAAAATGACCCTAAATAAATTTAGAAAAAAATAAAAATTAAAGATAAAATTACATTGGACAGCAAAAATATTATATGGATTTTGAAAATATCAATACTTTTACTTTTTAGAAAAATATCACAAACTTCACCTTTTTTTCTGTGGGATAATTTTTTTTTTGTTTGAATTGAAACTAAATTTATGCTATTCGTATACAATTTAATATATATATATATATATATATATATATATTTTTGCAGGCAGCATTTTTAAAGAGCGATCCAGATTACATGGGTTGCAAAAAAAAAGAGTGTAAGAAAAGTGTCGGAGGGAGATGCCTACTAGAGACGTGTAGTGCCACTCTGTCATTCCACGTCATCAACTTCAGAACCGACGTGGAATTCGCTCTATTTGGTGGCGGTTTTATCGCCCCTTGCCTCATCCTCAAAACAACGCCGCCTCTCAACTTCCAAAATCCCAATGCTCCATTGTACGGACATCTTTCTAGCACTGATTCTACTGGAACATCGGTGAGTCCCCAAATTCATATCTTTAAAATTGTGTCGTCTAAACTTTCAATTATGCGTCTCAAATAAATCACAGTGAATATAAAGTTAAAAAATTTGGAACATTTTAGAAAAGAAAAACCAAGATCATGTGCTTATTAAATTGTTGTTGATTAAAAAAAAAAGAAATTGGTATTTGATCGAAAGAAATTATGAATCAGATGAGAGTGAGTTGGGTGAGTGGGGATAAAGAGCCCCAACAAGTCCAATATGGAGAAGAAGGAAGAACACAAACCTCTCAAGTTTCAACATTTTCACAAAATGACATGTGCAGTGAGTTCCTTTTTTCCATTTCTTAATTATTTATTTCTATATAACAGAAAGAAAAAAGTTCTTGAGATTTATGGAAAATTAATTTTATGTTCTTTTAGATCATTAAGGTGGTCTTTATTATTGCATTTTAATTTTTAATGTCTAATATAATCTTCTAGGTACTCAGTTATTAATTTACTAATATAAATCTGACGTGTCATCAAATTATAATTGTTTCATTATATTTGGATATTACGACGGTGGAAAAGTCTGAGTTCATGTGTCAAATGACATCTGAGTGGGCGTCTACGTATTCAAATAATGATACATTAACTTTTTTGTTAACAAATTTTAACCATTTTTTAAATGTGGACTTGTGTATATATTCTAAGTCACATGTATTGATTTTAATACTAAATTTGAACCATCCAAGTGAGGAAAGAAAAAAGAAGAAATTTTGTGAATTTATTAAAAAAAATAATAATGGGTATATATATTTTGATTTTTGGAGATAATTGTGATTTGAATTGTAAAGATTTTGATTTGGTGACAGATTCAGCATCAATTCAAAGTCCAGCAAGGGACTTTGGTTGGCATGACCCAGGCTTCATTCATTCTGCAGTAATGACACAACTTCAGCCTTCTACCACCTATTCATACCGTTATGGAAGGTATTTTTTCACTGTCCAACTGCATCGGTTTAGTTCGTTTGAACTATACGGAAAAATATCTTGTATTATCATAGTAGTAGGTACTACTTTCAACGGAAATAAAATAAAAAGATGGACTAGGAAGAGAAACTTCCAAATCGGGAAGAGGAAGCGTTCCTCTTTCGTCGAATTCGAATTCGAACGAGGACGAATCTGACCGAAGATCTGAACGAAGAGCAAGAGAGATGACAAGCAGCAGTGTGACATAGTTTGTTGAAGAAAGGGGGGAAGATTGAAAGGATATAGAAAGTTCAATCGCCTTAAAAAATATATATATTAAATTAATATAGTTTTGACAAATCAACTAATATACCGTCAACAACTTAATCGCTGCATCATTTTCAAACTAGTCAAACTAACAGTAAAAATCATTTAGATTCATTTTATAAATTGAAGGGACTAAAAGTGTATTTTACGTAAAATTTAACGGAGTTAATGGAAAATTTGAGGGTTATATTTGATGTGAAATTGCAGTGATTCAGTTGGTTGGAGTGATCGGAAAACGTTCAAGACGCCGCCGGCCGCCGGAGCGGCGAAGGAGTTTAATTTCATTGCTTTTGGTGATATGGGAAAAGCTCCTCTGGATTCTTCTTCTGTTGAGCATTATATTCAGGTACAACATTATTATTAAACCATATATATTAGGGTCAATTCGAAAAACTATATAAAAAAAAATGTAGATAGATAAATTATTCTATTTTATTTAGATTAAAAAATTATGATTTTGATTATGTACATATTCTATTTGTAATACCTAAAATCCTAACTAAACTTTGAAAAACTTCTGACTGTTTCAAATCATTGATTTACGTTTATTATTTTAGTCATTCCAGTTCATTTCTCCTTTAATGATTTAGTCTAAATTTGAATTTAAATTCAAACCATAACAAAATAAGCACAAATATTAATGAGATTTTAAGGAAAGTTTATAGAGTAAAATAGAATTATATTGAATGTATGTTGTGGATACTAGCCAGGATCGATCCCAGTGGTGAAAGCAATGGAAGAGGAAGTAGAATCTGGAGAAATAGATGCAGTGTTTCACATTGGAGACATAAGCTATGCAACTGGATTCTTAGTTGAATGGGATTTCTTCCTTCACCTCATCAATCCCATTGCCTCTCGCGTTCCTTACATGACTGCCATTGGAAACCATGAGAGGTACGAAAACCTGTCATCCATCTTTTCATACCATTGTCATGCATCTGTTTCATCGTCGGGCTCAAAGTCCAAAGGTCGATCCAAGTCCATTCCAGACCCAATCCAAACTTGGTCCAAGGTCAACGTTTGACACGGCCCGACCTATTTCAACTGTTGATTATATATGAATCTTTGTTCTTTTTAAAATTTTGATAGGCTTGTTGGGTCGGTCGAAAAACATGATCTAATATATAGTCTATTATTATTCTTTAGGGTTAATTTTTTTCTTTTTTTGTCATTCTCATTCCTCTAAAAAAAATTATTTATTGATATAACAAAATTTATTGATAATTTTTTAAAAATTTAAAAAATAGTACAAAACATAAAATGAAAACACAGTTCTAAAACTCAAAGAACAAGGTTTTAATAAATATTTTTTAATAATTAAAAAGTAATTTATTATATTGGCTAATCCAATCCAAATGGCTGATCCAAGTCCAATGCACCTCTGACTCATTGATTTAGGCATATAGATTGGGTGATGGGTCTAGGTTTTAGTGGTTGGATCGGTTCAAGTCCGATCCAAACAATGTTTGAGGCTAGTAGGATTTGGGCCTAGGTCGAGCTCGGACCCTTGCTTCTTTGGATCAACTCGATGATGAGAGTGAGCCATGCATCGCTATTTTGATATTGGAGTAGTCTCGGTGATCATTCCATTCAACCTTGAACCTGTCCTAAGTTGATATAAGTTTTATTTGTTGAGTATGTGCAGGGATTACGATGAGTCAGGATCAATGTATAAACTACCTGATTCAGGAGGAGAATGTGGAGTTCCTTATGAAACATATTTTCAAATGCCAATCTCTGCAAAAGATGAGCCATGGTATTCCATTGAAATTGCATCTGTTCACTTCACTCTCATTTCCACTGAGCATGATTTTTCTATCAACTCACCACAGGTTTGCCCCCAACAAAATTTCCCCCTTTCTTTCTCTTTAATGATAATAATCCTAATCATATTTATCCCAATATATTGTGTACTAAATGGACACTTATGGATCTTTCGATAAAATTATGTTTGATTTTTTACCGATCTTTAGATGATCGAGATGAAAAAAATGGATAATGAATAGCAGAGAATGTGTTCATCATGGGCTAGGGTTAATTGAGAAGGAATGTATTCAAACTCCATGATGGCTACCTACCTTAAAATTAGTAATTTCTATGTGTTTTCCGGCATCTAATGTTGTAGGGTTAGACGGTTGCCCGTAAGATTAATCAGGTGTGCGTAAGTTAGTCCGGACACTCACGGATTAAAAAAAAGAAAAAAGAATAGTGGAGGATGTGACAAGACATTTTTTTTTGCTTAAATTAAAAGTTTTAGAAGATAACCATTTTTAGTTCATGGCTTGATGAGTGGTTTTTGTATTTTTTTTGTCCGCCCTAATATATGTCTTATTCAATTAATTGATATAAAATTGTGCTTTTTTTTTTTTGAACAGTATGAATGGATGAAGAATGACATGGCCTCTGTTGACAGGTCGAAAACACCATGGCTTATTTTCACCGGGTAAGTTATTACAAATTTTAGAGCTTAAAATAAGAAGAAAAAAAAAAGAAAGAAAACTAATTAAATTATGTGTACATATTTTCAAATATATATTTTTAAGTTTATAGCATCACACATCTAAACAAGGTTATTAATAGCTTGATTAGTTCAAATATGTTCAATTATTAAATTATCACAAAGTTTTTGAGACGTTTTTAATGATATGTAGGCATAGACCAATGTACTCTTCGGTGGATGGAATTATTCCTAGTGTTGATCCAAGATTCGTTGTAGCGATAGAACCACTTCTCCTACAAAATAAGGTCACTTTTTCTATACTCTATACTAAAAATAACATCATAACATAAATATTCAGGTAAAAGAGCCCAACCCGGTTCATAATAATATCTATTTTTTTTCCAAATTCTCTTCTCGTGGTTGGGTCAAAAGTTATTCAAGATGAATGAAAGTCAATACTCTATTTCATAACGGCTTTATTCTTAGTTTTTTATTTTTAAAAGTTATGAACAAATAAATACAAAAGTGTTTATAAGCTAAATTTTCAAAAACATAAAATTAAAAGCTCATATATTGAGATTGATATGTTTTGTAGGTAGATTTGGCCTTATTTGGGCATGTGCATAACTATGAGAGAACATGCTCTGTTTTCAACAACATTTGCAAGGCAATGCCTTCCAAAGATAGAAATGGAATTGATACATATGATCATACCAATTACTCGGCTCCGGTGCACGTGATCATCGGCATGGCGGGTTTCACCCTCGACAACTTTCCCGTACATGTACTCCGATTACACTCTTTCTCTTTCTTTTCTAACTTCGTTCTATCTATCGTCGTACATTACATACGTTAAACAATATGTTTTATAATGATTTCGTTTTAATTTTTGTTAAATAGGCTTGTTTATTGATATAAAATTTAAAAATTAAAATCAAAATTGTTACCAAATCAGAATTAAAAGTTTATTTTAAAAATTTATCTTTGTTTATATATGGTGCAGATAGAGAGCTGGAGTTTGTCTAGGGTTTCCAAGTTTGGTTATCTAAGAGGACATGCAACAAAGGAGGAGTTAAATTTAGAGGTTAGTATATAATAAAGATCAACTTCAAGTAGTCATTAATGTTCAAATATTTGATAATTCTGAAAATTAATTCTAGTCAATCCAATCTAAAATCTTATGGGTTAGTCAAAATCAAAACTTGATCCCTAAACCAATTTGTTTTCAAGATTGAAGAGTATACAACGTTGAAAAACAGCCATTGAAAAACATTTGATGACAATTATAAATTGTCGTTAAAAAATATTTCATGACATTTATAAACTATCGTTATTAAGTTTTTATTGATAAAAGAATTAAATATTTGATTATTTTAGTGACAGTTATAAATTATCGTCAAACTAGTTTTTGTGACATTTTTCAATTGTGATGAAACATCTATTCGTGACAAATTACAACTTATATAATTATCATGAATTATGTTAATGTGACAGTTTTTAACTATCATTGAAGTCCAAATTTCTACGAGTAAAAAATCAAATAATACAAGTTATTTTTCAACACGTTTTGTTCTAACGCACATACTTCTCAAGAAAAATATTTGAATATAGAGTTTGCTTCGGGTTAAGTGTCCAGACCCAGAAATTAGGCATGGGTCAACCATTGGTGGAGTGAATATTGGCTTGGAAACACATTATAGATACCAAAAAGCACGCCAAGTGTCAAATTTCATATGGCTGATTTAATGGCGAGTAGCGAATGACTCCTTACAATTTGATGCACATTTGGCGTCATATTTGCCCATTTTGATGTCACATAACAAAACGCCCTTTGAAAGGAACAGTATGAGAAGGAGGGAGAGACATAGTGATAGCTCCGTTGGCACATTCAAATAGTCATCCTCGAGATAGAGCCATACATGTCTAAGTAAAATCTGTGCAAGGTTAAAGATCAATTGAGTGTTAAATCTAAATGAGTCAATCTTAATAAAGTCTTGATATGTCAAGTAGTATGGAAAATAACACGGTACATTTGAGCCGCGTTTAGTGTTAGTTTAGTATGGAAAATATTCAAGTAACTTCGATCCAAACCATAAGAAAAAGAAAATTTGTATACCCTTAAAAGATAAAATTTAACATTTTAAAAATTGCAAACAAATTAAAAGAATATATCTAGCCATTCAAATATTCTCATGTTTTATAATAAGATTACTCATAAATAGGATATTTTAACTTCCAACTGAGTTATGGATTTTAATTTTCTTTCTTCTTATGCAGATGGTGAATGCTGTCACTAGAGAAGTAGAGGATAGGTTCAACATAATAAAAGCTCAAATTCCATAGGCAAACATATGAGTTACGTATTAGTGTTATAAAATAAAATGGTGACGCTATACTTTAGAGATGGTGCAGCGGCAAAGACGTGGAGCTCTGTATCCACTAATGTAAGTCTAGTTGAGTGGTGTTACAAAGTCATTAATTAATGGTTAAGTAGGCAGACTCTTAACCGAGTAAATTAAGCAAGAATACAAACACATGTTGATGTACATTTTATTTGATGTACATTTTAGATTATATTATAAACATTTGTTTGGTTATTTTAGAACATTATATCTTCCAAATTTAAAATTCTTCAAATGGAATTATCCTTTAATTGAATGAATAGTGTCCATCAAAATTAACATATATAATATTTTTTATTATTTTGCTTTTAATTTCTCTGCTTTTTCTTTTTTTATTTTATTTTTTCCTCCTTCACGTTGAAATCAACATCAAACTTGTCAAATAAAGTTCTAAATGTGGTTAAATAACAATTTTGTTTTTAGTTTTACATTTTAAAATTAAGTTTGTCCGTCATGCTTTTTCTTTACCCAAATTTCAAAAAGAAAATTGATGATTAGTTTTTTATATTTTAAAAAGCGACTAAAATTTTAAAATATGATTACACGTCAAAGAAGAATAAGTTATCGCTGAGCTCCACGACCTCACAACCTCTCGATTGGAGGTATATGTCAATTACCGTTGAGCTATGCTCACTTTGGCTCTTGAAATCTTTTTGTTCTTAAATTTAAATATAGTTTTAGAACCGTTCCATGAGAAACTTAGATTAAAAAAGAAAAAAAATATATCAAACACAAATTTCTATATAGTTTTTCTTTTGATAGAAAAAGAGG
>NW_019104736.1:58607-70452 GCF_001995035.1 Momordica charantia
TTTGAGAACTCTATTTTTCCTAATTCTTTCACACAAACAACCAAATAATAAATAAGTGAAAGGGATCAAAATCCACCGCTTTAATAAATTAAATGATCCCAAATTTAAAGGGCAAAATGCCAACAACATGTAACCTCCCAAAATCAGCATTTTTCTCAACTCCAAACTATCAAACTATTAATTCTACCATATAGACTTTCTATATATACATAGTAGAGAAGTACTACTCCAAATCAAAGAGAGAAAAGGTTGAGTTGAATTGAGTCGAGTTAGTTCAACGATGGCCATTTTGATCAAGACTTTCAAGGCTTTCGCTGCGATCGCAGTGCTCGGAATGTTATTATCTAGCAAAGACAATATCACTGTCTACGGGCAGTGCAAGGGCAATATGGAAGATATGGTTGCTCGTTGCGGCAACGTTGCCCAAATAGGGGCACCGGAGGAAGACCCGTCTCCAGCGTGTTGCAACGCCGTGAGCACGGCGGATGTTAGGTGCATGTGCCAACATATGACGGCGGAGGCGGAGAGGGTTCTAGACATGAGCAAGGTGGTTCATGTTGCAGACTTTTGTGGGAACCCAATTCCCCATGGAAGCAAGTGTGGAAGTAAGGGAAAAAAAATGGTTTAGTTTTTGATTTCTTTCAAAGATTTTGAGCACAAGAGAAATAAATATATATGTTTCAGTTATTGATGGTTTCAATTCAATGATGTTGTATGCAGGCTATACAGTTCCATGAAGCAGCTGCTAATTGGAAGAGTAGAGAAAGAGTAAGAAAATGGGTTGTAGCTTAAGCTTTAATGAAATGGCTTCTACCTCAAAACTTGTAATTGTACTTGTACTTGCAAGGAAATAAAATTATATAACCTAAATATAAGAACATGAGTTATGATCTTATAGTTTCATTTGGGTGAGTGATGTGAATCTTATTCATTTAACTAATATTATTAGGGCTTAAATACTATTTTATTCCCCGATTTTGATTCACTTTGTTTAAACTTTGTTCATTTTAGTCATTCTACTCTCGGAACGTCTACTTTGGTCTTTTGTACTTTTAAAAAGTGGTCAATTTGATCTCTATCTGCAAAATTTTAACACAAATTTTATACACAATGAAAACTCTTTAATACAAATTTATGCCTACATTTCAAGAAACTTAGTGAGTGAATTGTCAGTGTGGAAATTATGATTGAAAGAAATTAAATAAAAATTCAAATGAATCGACCAAAATAACCATTTTTTAAAAGTACAAATATCAAATAAATGTCTTGAAAGTAAAAAAAAAATGAACAAAGAGTTAAAATTACAAAGACTAAAATGAATATTTTAAAAGTTCAGGAACCAAAATGAACCAAAGTCGAAAACATAGAGACCAAAATAAACCAGGGTCGAACATATAAAGAGAAAACAAGGGCCTAATTGGCAAGAACTTAAGGTCTCTTGGTCATACTAGCTTATAGATCTCAAGTTCGAACCTTATAACAAGCTTAATATCAAAAATCTTTGACGTCTCCTACATACAGGGAGCACAGCTCCGACTCCCAATTATCAAAAAAAATAATAATAATAATAAATAAATACAACAACAAAGTAATATTTAAAACACTAACCACTTTGGTCCTATTTTCTTCTGAGGAAAAAGAGAGAATGCAGACGTAGCAGGTATATTAGTCTATTTAACCATTCGTCCTATCATGCTAACTCAACCAAAATTGATATAACAATTTAGTAATTTAGTTAACGGTAGCAATGATAGGAACTAAATAGAATCATAATCTAACGTAATACGAACTTCTAAAGTAAGAACCTCCTCTTTTATCTTGTTTGGATGATTGTATCTATGAGAATTCCATCAGAACTATGAAGAACCTCCTCTTTTATCTCGTTTGGATCTATGGGAATTCCATCAGAACCATGAAGAATATACTATGATAAACCTACTTAGAGTAAGTGGTCAATTTAAATTGAAGTCAAGAAAAAAGGAACATGAAACAACCCATTAACAGAGGCAGCTCTTACTGAGAATGATATAATGGTAAGTTTTGAAAACAGAGGACCAGAAAGTACTCATAATCTATACAGATGGACAACAAGACTGTGACAATTGATACATAATTTTACATATGACTTGTGATCTCATCATATATACACAAAAGCAAAAGTGATTTGATGAAAAACTTATGTGAAGGCCATTTCAATTCTCACCTACTAAAACAAACTCAACTTACAAGACCCGTGTGATAAAACGATTCTACTCATTCCGTGTGCTCGCTGCAGCTGCAATCCGATATCTAGTTTGCATCACTTTCAACGAGGCTGGTGAATGACTCCTAGTATAAAAAGAAAAACCATCATTTAGTGAAACTTACATTACCCGTATCGGGTTCGCGACGATTGTACTCATGCCATATGCGGGCTCGCTGCAACTGCAATCTGATATCCAGTTTGCATCTCTTTCAACGAGGCTGGTGAATAAATTTTGGAGCACGCCTTGGGCCGATGCACTTGGCTGGCTTCACATTGTACTTTGAAGGACCAACTGGGGACTTTGGACCTCTATTCTTTGGAGATTTTGGAATGGCTAGGTCCTTCAATACTTTTTTAGCATCCATTTCAGAACCTGCAGATATCAAAGTCCGATATGAAGGTCAGGTCTGCGTCTGCCTACTCGATTTGTACTCCTTTTGTAATGTTATAAGACAAGACTAAAGGAACACCTTTTATGTGATTCTTCAGCACCATTTGGTCCACCTTTTCGGGCTTCTCATCAGCTTCAATTGATTGAATCATATCCTCAAACTCTGCTTCTTCCAGATCAAGGAACTCTTCCACATCGCCTAAATCATCGTCAATAGTGTTGTTGAAATCATCTTCTTGATGTTGGCTCAGCCAATAATCCCGGAACCATGGCGATGTCTTGACTAGTTCCCACCATTCTGGAGAGAAATCCTCCACATTCCGAAGAGTGAAAGGAATGAAGATTGGGGCATTGGGGTTCAGTGAAAAACTTCTTCCAGACAATAATTTCATCCTTACTCTAGATCATCCAATTCTTTAAACCAAGCAGCAGCTCTAGAAGCCTCAACAGACCAACAAACCTGGAAATTTTGGATATGCAATACATTATGAGAAACCCGCTGAACTAGACTAAAGTGGGATATTACAATCTGTCTACTGAAATAAAGCAGAAAACAACTAGAATCCTGTCTCTAAAATGTAACTCTAAGCTTGAGAAAATGCATAAATCGTGGCATAATAAGTTCTTAACGTAATCAATACATCAACTTCAAAATACAGAATGGAAATTCTCATCATATTTGTAAATCAATTTATTATTGTGTTTCTCAAATCCAAACTACACAACCCAACCCAATCCGAAGGGATTCGATTGGACAGAGTTTATAAACCTTTTGAGTTACTTCGGTTCCTAATGAGTTAAATTAGCTCATGATTCTCTTAAAATTAATTTGATCCGAGGAACCTAATCCATATCCATTAATTATTCTATAACACAAATTATAATGATCGAAATATCGCCACTCCTCCAACTGCAAATTACAAATCAAAACGTTTCATCGCACGTATTAGCACAATAATTGCATCATTCAAACTTCAAATTTCCAACAAAAACTTCACAGACCAGCATACACAAACTAAAACACCAGAACGAAAACAGAAATAGAATCATCAAAAATAGAAAAAGAATCGTTCTCGTTACCGTGACTAAAAAGAGACGAAATCTTTTTGGAGTAGAACTGAAGCAGTAGCTTAAGAAGCGAGTGATCAACAAAATGGTGAGATAGAAGAAACGAAGCAGTAGGTTAGGGAATGCCGAAGCTGAGGTTCGGAGATGACTCTTTAACGGCTTTTCTTAAAAGCGTGACCGAATCAACGGACAGATGGTGGTAAGGTGTCTTCATCGGACGGCTGGATTAGGTGGTGCGAAGATATTTTTGAGGTTCGGTCTTCAAAAGGATTTAAATTATTGGGGCGGCGCTTAAATATATAAGATAAGTTAGATTTAACTGCGCCGTGCCAGGTGGCATCAGCGGGCCCCTTAAATTTTTATTAAACTTAAATGTTGGTATCCATAAAAATATTAAAATCAGGCCAAAGTGAGGACAGCACGGTAATTTTAACTCCACCCCTAACATGTATATTAAAATCTAATTTTACGGGAGTTTTATGAACCTTGGAAAAAAATATTTAAATTAAGCCCTAAGCATTTTATCTTTTTTAAATAAGTTTAAAGTTTTTTTGTTTTGGTATTGCGTATATATTAATGATATTTTATAATACTTTAACGATTTTTTTTATGATACAATGGAAATATCGATTCATCTTTTGTGTTGATGTGGAATGCATAGACATATGAAAATGTCGATGTGATGATGAAAATTTAATACTCTAATTTTAACCATGTATCTATTTTGTTCGTAAACTTTCAAACATTTTAATTACATTTATGTACTTTCAAATTTGATTTTAACTAGTGATTTAAATACTGTTTTGGTTCATCTATTCTTCATTTTTGTTTCGATACTATTAGTTTTTTTTTTTTAATTATTATACTTTCCAAACCTCCATTTTGATTTATGTACTTCTAAAATGGGATTGATGGTCCTTTTATTTGCTTTCTATTTCTTTATATATATATATATATTACCATGGCAATATGACAATATAATTAATAGATTTTCTTGAAATGTACCGATAGGTTTATATTAAAGAGTTTCTATTATATATAAAATTTTGTGTAAATAAATCAAAATGATTACTACATAAACAAAAATAAAAGATATATTATTCAAATGGATATTTTGAAAAATATGAAGATTAAAATGAAACAAAGTTAAAAGTAGGAAAGCTAAAATAAATTTTTTTTTTCTTTCTAATAAAACTAAAATAATATTTAAACTTAATAAACCTATAAATTTAATAGTATTATTTAAATATTGATGTGACATCTTAATCATATGATTAAATAATCATTTGGACGTGATACAAACGAGTATGACAACTAGATAACATAAGAGTAGGCAAGCAAAAAAAAAAGTTGATGGATGGGTGAATAAAATATGTTTCAAATCAATTTTTTTTCTCCGACCTACCTGTTTTTTGTATAGCTTGCCTACTCTATACGGGTGTACTTTTTATTTTTTTTATTTTTATTTTTTCTTAATTCTAATTTGTGGTCACTTACACCTTATGAAACACGTAGAAATTTTTCTAAAAGCTCTAAGAATAAGTGTCTCTAATTTGTGGCCATTTAAAAGTGACTGTCATTTTCTCTAATTTTGCATCAAAGTTGTACCTTACTCTCTCTATTATGACTCTATTTAAACACTCAACTACTTCGTTTTATTATAGAGTTTTCTAGTACTGTCTCGTATTTGGTTATTCTATTTTATGCACAGTACTTACTGAACATTATGTTCGATAGAATTCAAGACCAATTAATTTCAAGGTACCTAATATTTTTCCTCACATGATTCATTAACTTAGCCTTCCTTTCTTTAAAGTTATTCAAGGCTGGGTCCTTTTTAGTTTTTAAGAGGTAAATGCATACCTTCCTTGAGTACCTTGAGCCAATTCTTGGAGTTTTAGTTGGTCCTATAGGTCTTTATTTACATGTTGTCCAATATGCTTGAAGTGTTGCGATCGATTTTTGGAAAATTTGTGTCTCTTTTACCTTTTTCAAAGATGTAATGTTCACAAAAGTACTTTAAAAGGTAAATAATGGTGTCTGTTAATAAGCTTTTCTTCAACTTGCTCTACCAATCATTTATTTAACGTGAATTACTGTTCTTGATGTGCCAAATATTCAATTTGACAATAACTTGTAATAGTATAAGCCATTTATGAAATTTGACTAAATCCTATAACTCAAATTAAAAATTCTAACCACTTACAAAATTGAGACTAAACAAACCGTTAAGACAATGGTACTCCTCTTATGCCAAGTATCTCTTGTAGTGTTTTTGTTTCACTCAAAAGACTTTATACCAATAGAGATAATTGTTATCATCTATATATCATGATCATGTTCTTCCCTAGTTAATATGAAACTTTGTTTGCATTCACTTTATCATGGATCATACTCTTTCCTAGTCAATATGAAACTTTGTTTGCATTCACTTTACAAACCCAACGTAAACAAATCGAAATATATTCACACACCTACCTACAAACAGAGAGAGCACATTTTTATTAGATATATATGAGCACAACACCACAAACTGTTTCTGTAAGCATTTCATAAATATGCCAAAAAAAGAAAGAGAAAAAAAAAAGATCATTGGAAGGAACTTCGTCCATCCCAATTTGGCAATGAATGCTCCGAATCAATGCTCAAATCCTTGAGAGTTCTGCTCGATCTCGTAGGCCCCGGAAGCCCTTTTAGACCCGGCGACCGCTGCTGCTGCTGGAACTGGAACCCCCTTCTGCCGCCGCCAATCGCCACTTCACTCGCCGTTGAAGACACCAAACACAGCTGCTTCGTCTTGCACGGCGAGTTTCCATCGGAGCACGTGTCCAAACCCCCCGCCGGCCTTAGCTTCGGCGAGCTCAGGGACCTGGCCTTTGCCTTTGCAGATTCTGTGGCGGCCATGTAAGTGGGCGCGAGCGGGGAGCTTGAAAATGAGTTGTTTAAGTCCACGCCGCCCCCCAGTGAATGCTGCTTCTTGTGGTGAGAGAGTTTTCTCAGAACTGGTTTTGGGGATGGAGATTGGTTGGGGAGTTCTGTGGCTCGATGATCCGTGTTTTTTGTTGGGTTTGCGCTGAATCCGTCTGTTTCTTTGTGTTTTGGGTTTGAGGTGAAAATGGAGTCCAAATCTTCGAGTTCTTTGCTTTTGGAGAGTTGGGTATCGACCCATTGGTCTAGCCAGTATCTCCATCTTCCTCTTACCTTCTTTCGTTCTGATTCTGCAGATCTCTGCAAAATGTGGAGAATGAGAAATTTGACTCGGGAAGTTAAGAAACAGAGTTTTTGTTTGAGAAGGCTGATTATTTTACCCTGTGGGCGAACAAGTATTCCTTGACTCGCTCTCGCCTGATCACTGCTTCTTTCCTACTCAAGAACACGGCATCCGCCTCTTCTTTTGATAATAGGCTATCATCCCACCTTTGACCGTCCGAATCCAACTGCAAAACCAATGGGGAAGGGCAGAATTGAATAAGAAAGAAAATATATCAAATGAATAAACAGCTATTGTGTATATTGATGCAGGATGTTGTTAAGGTGCAACAAAAATTGGTGCCTTGTTCAGTTCAAGTCCAGTACGTTCTGGGGAAGAGGATTCAGCCTAAATAAGAGCAAGCTCTCGATGCGGTAGAGACGAATGAACAATTATTTAAGATGAGTTTGGTGCTACTTTATTCGAGTGGAGAAGTATTTTAGACGTGAACATAGTCTATCATCGATACAACATGAGAAGAAATGGAGAAGATCTTAGGCGAATACATAAACACATCTTCATTGGTACAAGTAGTCTTGGATACAAACACAATCCTACTTGAGATAAAACAGGAAAGAACTTTGGTAGATATGTAAGGATAATTCTTCCTTTCATGTAAGCCTTTAGGGAAGAGTACGAAAATAAAATTAGTTTTTTAAGTCCAAAGTAGACAATATGATACTATTGTAAAAGTAAGAAATAAGAGATCTGTTATCCGAGATTGAAAAATAGATGACGAAGAAAATCATAAAAACAAATAACTATAGACAATGTGAATAATATCATCAAACCAACCAGTAGTTTAACAGAGTAATGAATACAGCTATACTTTTAATTGGGCCATTGGCATACCTTTAAAATCCTATCTTTCAAGCTCTGCAACTGTCTGGTTTCAGGAGAATGGAATGTGTTTTGAGAAGGATGGAGTCGATTTGAACAGACTTGAGATTGTATGCTAACGATGGACTGCAAGCACTTCAAGGTGGCAATGGCTTGGCGCCTAACAGCTCTCCCTCTGATAATTGCCTGAAGCCTCACTATTCCTTTCAGTGCTCGCAATGCTTTCCTTGCCTGCAAATTCAAATTTATATTCTTTGCTTAATAATAACAATATCACCCTAGCAGGAGAAATGATTAGAGGTTGAAACAATGTGGCTGATAGTTATACACCTGTTACGAAATATATTTTGAACCTGCATCCAAAAAATATTAGGAGGCATATATATTTCGTCCAACTATTATTATGAGGTAGTCATATTGTGACACCCACATTTAATAATTTTTCTTTCGGTAGACAGGGTTAGAGAGTCGAGACTTGTAAGCATATACACAAGCTAGGACTTTCTTATGTCTAGGACTAAGGAATATTTGTTCTCGTGTTGTATATTTTATGTTTCGTTTTTATTTTTATAAAAT
Organism: Momordica charantia; assembly: GCF_001995035.1. Next base: position 66,978 of record NW_019104736.1, read on the forward strand.
AAGTGTATTTAGTAACATTCTCTAATATCCTTGTAGAAACATTACCAAACTTTGTGGAAGGAAGAAGTTTCAGTATTCTCTCTCTTGTAGAAACATTACCAAACTTTGTGGAAGGAAGAAGTTTCAGTATTCTCTCTCTTGTGTTTCTAACTTTCCAGAAATGTTAATAAAATTGTCATTTTTGTTGTTTTTTGCTCATAAGTCTCATCTTCATCCAAAAAATTAGTAAACAAATGACAATTTTCTTGAATATTTGTTTTTCTAAATGAAATTTCAATTCCTTAACAAGAAAAATTTTGAGTACAAGATTTCAAGTCCTGCTTCATGGGTTATACTTTTTAACTCGGACAGTACCAATTTGGTTTCAACATTTTCCATTCTAGTTCCATTGAAGAAAGAGAGAGAAGTACAGTCAGAAAGAAGTACTCACAAGGAAGCCACGGAAAGCAGTTTGGATAGTAATAGCAGCAAATTCATGGATTTCCCTTTCACGTTTATGGAGATCATATGGAGGGGCCTTCTTGAGAGGTTTAAAGGCTTCTTGTGCAGCCTCTTGATGCTGAGATTGAGGGGTCCCTGTGAGCCAAACAACCTCAACAGCAGCCTTGGCGGCTGCAACCGCCGCTTCGGCCGCTGCAGTACTCGCAATGGCCACTGAAAGAGCCTGCTTCCTCTCCTCTTCCTCCTCTGCTTCCTCTCGGCTCATCGCCACTTTCGGTGGCGATGGCGCTGTCAGTGTGACTAATCTCTTGTTCTTTAGCCTTCCAAACACCCATTTCCATCTCTTCTGCTTCTGAAAAAACAAACATTTATTGGCATGAACAATTAGTTGAAGAGATGTTAAAAAAATCAAGCAGGATATCTGTCCATCTTTACCTTCTCAGGCTTTGGCTGTTCCTCTGAAACAAATAGCCTCTTGACTAAATAAAACCACCCCTTCTTCTTGCCCATTGGAGAAGAGAACCCGCAGACAATMAATCAGCTTCCCAATGAGATCGATGAGCAATAGAATAGAATAGTAACTCAACAGATTCCCAATCCCAAAGTTGAGAGAATAATCAGGTCTAGCTAGAAGCTATGGCAATGAAACCAGAAACCCATTTGCAGAAACTATTTTCCAGGAAACTCAAAAAGTTCTCCGAGAAAGTTACTCAAAAACGAATCAAGGGTCCTTCAAATTTCAATCCCAATTACAGAAAAAAGTAAAGAAACCCATTGATAGAACCTCCAAAACAATGGAGTGGAGGAGGCATTTCATCGAACACCAAGCGGGCAAGAGAACCCAGAGCCAGATCTTCCCATTAAACCATCAGAAGAGATTGCAAGATAAGAATCAGCACTCAGCAGAGAGAAAAAACTGAAAAAAGAACCGAAATGGGCAAAATGTGAAAAGATGTCAACCCAATAATTCCATGTGTTTGTGAATCCATGTTCTCTTTTCTTTGCTGTTTGAGGATATGAGTTCCTTCTTTCCGTTGCTCTCCCAGTTTTGTGGGCCTGGCAGTGGCTTCAATCACAAACTGTAAGGAGCAGGAGGAAGAAAAAAGGAAAAAGAGTGGCAGAGGCCTACTTTTGGTGGAACCTCCTTCAGTGGGTTTGTGAGAGAAAAAATCCTTTTGACTTCAAATGGGTCCTCCAATCTTTTGTCACAGCCTTTACTTTTCTTTTTTTTTTTTTTTTCTCTCTCAAACATATTCAAATGCTTGTTGGGTGCCAAATTACTGAATTGCCACTTGATTTTTCTTTTTCTTTTTATTTCTTTTGTTTATTGCATAATTAATAGTGTACTACTCATTATTAATCAAGGTACTAAGCCATGCACCAAACCATGTGTAAGAATTTAAGAACTTGTTCCTTTGCCAAAAAGTAAATAAATAAAATATAAAGAAATTGATGGAGGAAATTTGTTTGATAGGATAAGTTTTAGAGATGGTTTTGAAAACAAACAAGGGAGTACTATATGGAAATAGTGCTTTATTGTTATTATGTGTTATTTTAGTGTTTTCTTTAAATTTAAATACTATTTGGGTCCATGTTTTGATTTATTTTGGTTTCTATACTTTTAACTTTTATTCATTTTAATATCCGTAGTTTCGAAATGTCCATTTTGGTCTCTGTCTTATTTAAAAGGTGACCATTTTTGTTTCTTTATTTTTATTTTTATCCCACCCAATATATTTATTTATATTAAATGGTTCATTAGGTATAAAATTTATGTTAATATTTTACAAATAAGAATAAAAGTTTGTCACTTTTTTAAAATATACGGACAAAGATCAGATGTTTTGAAAGTATAATTATTAAAATAAACAAAAGTTAAAATTACAAATATCAGTCAAATCAAACATAACTCAAGGAGTTAAGGCAAAAAAGATGATGAGTTCAAAATATGGAGATCAAAATGAATTTGAGGAAAATAGTATTTAAACTTTTCTTTTAAGGTAAAACTTAACATTTATATTTTTCAATTCATATGTTAAATAAATAGAGGGAAAGAGAATATATTTACAAATCATTTATAATATTAAAATAATAAGAAGATTTTAAAAAAGGTAAGTCAGTTTACAAGATAGATTTCAAATGATACACCCAAACAGCTCTAATTGATACCCTTTTTACCAAAAAATAATAATAATAAATAAAAAGAAATGGAAAAAAATTCTGAAACTTTTTTTTTATTTTAGCTTAATTTTTAAAAACAAAATCTATTTTTTACTTTTCAAAATTTTTACAGATTTTAATAGTTTTTGTAGAGTGAAAAAGCAAAATAATAAAATATATATTTTAAAAAACCAATTTTTAAATTAAAGAACTAAAAAAACAGTTATTGTTTGAGCCAGAAATTGATGAGCTCGGATACGATTCGTTCAGGACGAACTACCTCCAACGGTCCCGTACCTTCCTTGAACACTCTTGAGACCTGCAAAACAAAGTTAGCACCAAGTTAGTTCTGGTCCGAGCTAACTTGCCGAGTCTACTTAGGATTGCGTACCTTGCATTTAAGGTTAGGGTTTCTATTTATAGAAACTGGGCCCGACAGGGATTCTGACACACCCTAAAATCGCGGCGTGTTGTCGGGTACGGAAGAGACATAGTTACGGACTTTGTACTAGGTAGGCTCGGCAATGTAGGTCCTACCCCTACTGCCGATCTGAATATTTTGGAGTCAATTCCTACATTCCCTCCGCGTGTTCAATCAATCTCACCTTTTCGATCATGACACGTGGCAGGTCGGGATTCGCATCCAACAGTTATTGTCCAATGGAACCTAAATTTCTGTATTTATTTTTTCTTAAAATACATTTTTGTTATCCACATATCCTCAAGATAAAGACATAATGTTTCAATTTTCTACTGTCATACTCAAAGAAACAATGTCACAAGAAAAAACAAGTGTGTTTGCATATTCATACATTAATGTAACATAGCAACGACTTTTTTCATAAAGATAAATTCGGAAATAGAAAAAAAATAA
>NW_019104736.1:78510-90071 GCF_001995035.1 Momordica charantia
ACCCCTATTGGTGCTCCAAGATGGCTCATAAGTCATGCCCAGCTCGGACGACCGAGATCACCACTACTAGCGTTGACAGATGCTAAGTATGAGGGCCGAGGTGAACCTGGCCGAGGTCCGACCTACCGGGAAGCTCGGTGGGGGCCGATGCGAACTACAGTCGGCGGCGTGATTATCGGGCATAATCGTCGGTCCCGAGATTACCGGGTGTAACCGACGATCCCGAGATTACCGGGTGTAACCGTTGCGAGATTAGCGGGACTACCACCCATAAGTAGAGGACTTCACTCCACGATCATGTACGATGATTTCTGGCTTCGAACTAAATTGGGAATCTGACCTATACTGACTTGATCGTCGGAGTGCTCATCTTTTTGTGCAGGTCTGCCCAAGGATTCAGATCGGTCCGGAGGCCGAGTTCGAGCTGCAATCTGGAATACACTGTTGTGCATATCCTTGCATAAACACATAATATTTACCTCTCCCCAACAATGTTGTTACGAAGAATTAGAATTAAAATGATAAGATTGTGAAAGAGAAAAAATGAAAAAAAAAAAAAAGTAGAAAAGAAGAAGAAAGAAACCTCAAATTGTAGTTGGAAATGAGTGAAAATAGTTCTTTTTATAGTTTTAAAAAAAGGGAGACCTTACAAAACTTTTGAGATTCTACACCCTTTTAATATTCTAAAATTAAACGCATGACAAGATTTTTTATATTTTAATATTTTAATTGCAAGATTTGAATTAACTTTGGTAAAAATTTGGATGGGCAGAGAAAGAATTAATTCAGGGTGAATGAGAAAGAAAAATAATGAAAAGATTAAGAGAAAGAGGTCTTCATAGACAGAAAATTAATTTGAGAAAAACAGATTTGGCGAGGGTGGAGATAACTTATTTTGAAACAAAATGAAAAAAGAAAAAAAAAAGAGAGAGAGAAAAATTAAAGGGGAAGTGGCAGAGGGAGGAAGAGAAAGATTTATATTTGGACAAAATTATCACTAAAATAATAATAAAAATGTTCAAATTGAAAGGGCAAAATAGAGAGAGAAAATTTATCTCTATAGCCACTTTTATATATTCTAGTTAGCAAAACATGCCTCGTGAAATTTTGTACTTTAAAGTATAAATATATATATAAGAAAATAAAATGGTTACAAATTATAATATAAAGTTATTTTTATTAAAATTTCATTAATTTTGTATAGCTTAAATCATTGTTCAAAATTAGAGGAAAAAATCATTTTATAGGGGTAGAAAATAAAAGAGTTCAAAACTCTTAAAATTCTCATACTTTTCATATTCAAAAATTAAATATAATTAAAGGTTATAATTATTCAAGTTACAACAAAACTTCTCCTATTACCTTTCATGATTTAAATTAAATTAATATAATTTAATAGTTATTAATAATGAATTGTGAGAGACATATTTTATAAATTTAAAAATTTATAAAGAAGTAAAATCATCCAAAAATATTTTCCAATAGTTAGCAGATGTTTTTAATTTATTTGTGAGAGATAAATTTGTAATTATTTTTAACAATAAATTGACAAAATATTTTTATATTTAAACTTTCACATTTTTGTCATGTCATTTTTTTCTAATCAAGTCATTTCATGAATCCATCTAATTATTAATTTTAATATATTTTATTTTTCTAAACATGATTATTTAACCGTATAACTTTTGAAATTTCAATATTAGTAATATAATTAAAGATAAAGTCATTAATTTTATAATTAACTTTTACGAATAAATTGACAACAATCTTATTCAAACTTTTCCTATTCTTTTCCTTGTTTATTTCCTAATTCATTTTAACTTAAATAAAGACATTAAAAGGATAAAGAAAGAGAAAAAAGAAAAAAAGAAGAAAAAATAGGAGGGTGGCTTGAAGAGATGGGAGAAAAATAAGTGGAATTTGAGGAGATTTAGAGAGAGAAGTGAGTATGAATAACTTTGAGATTAATGAACATAGATTAATTAAATAACTGAGTTTAATTATTAATTCAATATTATTGGAAATTATTAAATTATGGCTCATTCATTAATTTGCTAACTCTCAAAACTCACTGCTGAGTTTATTTAGTGGAAAATGTCGTTTGAATTTTATTATTATTATTATTATTTTGAGTACTGTCGTTTGAATTTTATTATGTCTAGGAAAAAAGTGTTTCAAAGATAATTATTTGAGAAATATTTATTTGGAGATCTTTATTTAACAAATAAAGATTGGGCCATTTTAATTGAATGGATATCAAGCCTATAATATACGAAAAGTAGGATAATTATTGTTATGGAACGTTGAGATATTACTTCTTTGCTGTGTTTAGTTTTTCTTATTGAATTACAAAATCTCTATTTTTACGCAAGCACAAGATTTCGTTCAAGTTCTAGTGACATTTATGTTCAAGCTTAAGCTTTATCTTTCCGACGTCGTTTCACGACCCATTAATCTTTCCGACATCTTATTTCACTTTTTTGACGATCATTAGTTTTCTGGCTATAGTTATATAAATATATACATTTTAATCTAAACTATAGTATGATAATTCATGTCCAATATGTTATACAATGCCTATATTTTATTGGTATATAGAAAACTATTAGGTTATATAATATATAATTTTTATTACAAAGTATATGCAATATACTATTCCATATGAGAAACTACATCACATTCATAATACCATAAGCTATTTACAAACAATACCATTTGTTGAAGGAGAGATCCGAGCAGGACACGCGTCAAGCATTAGGGAGCATAACGAGATACGAGATCCTAGACGATAGCGTGCGTACGAGCGTGTCCTCCAAAGTTGTACAAGTAGGATGTCGAGGGCTGCAGCCTACGACGTGCAGTTGCAGGGGGACAAACTGACAGACGGAGGAGCCACTCGCTGATTGTCGGAAGTGTTTGCCCCCCTCCGTCAGAGCCTCGTACAGCCCAACGTGCCCCTGCACCTCTAACCACCGTCCTTCCTACTCGGCCATTCACGCCTATAAAAGGGAAGGACACCTTCACTACCAAGTGAAAAGTATATCGCTAAAACCTAAGGTGTCTACTCCTATTTCCTTCTTGCTCTTATTACTGACTTAACCGTTGAAGTATTTAGGCAGGCACCGCGTCATTTGCCCTTCGACAATATATGCTTCTGGAAGACACGTGGACCTCGCCGAAATTCGTCGTCAACACCACTAAAGTATGATTTAACATTACAAGATTTATGGAGCATATAACCAAAATATACTTCATATAAGTAATATATTTTTTTTGATATTACAAAGTATATGGCCAAAATATACTAATAAGTATTAAAAGGGATAGATTATTAGAGTTCTTATCTAACGTCTTCCTCCCTTTAATCTTTGATTCTCCAATTGTCTGCATAATGGCAGCAGGCGGTGGAATTTTGGATTGGACGGAGTCAGATTTCTTTATCGGCCCAAATCACCACTTCTTCGGCCGAAGTCTCCGTCCCCTTCATTCTTAGGAACCTCAATTACTCCTCAAGGTGCAACACCTTTTTTGCCTCAAACCACCACACATGATGTTGGTGAGCTCAGCCGCATAAGAAAATGATACAAATGATTAAGATTTTTGAAAAACACATCAGTTTTTGAAAACTACTTTTTTTTTTTTTTAATTTACATAGGATTTTTTAAAATGGTTTTTGAAAAACAAAATACAAAATTTTGAATAGGTTACCAAACAACCCTATTTTTAAAAAACTTAAAACCAAAAACGAAATTATTATCAAGGACCTTTAGATTTTGAAAAACAAAAATCAGTCTTTGAAAACTTTTTTTTTTAAATTTACGTAGGATTTCAAAATGGTTTTAACCAAAAACAGAAAATTGAATAGGTTATTTAGAGTCCATTTGATAACCATTTTTGTTTTTGCTTTTTGCTTTTTCTTCTTTCTAAACGTGTTTGCTAACCATTTTTAGTTTTTTTTTTGTTTTTAAAGTGTTAGAAAATTTTATGTAGGGTAGGGATGACAATGGTGTGGGTGTGAGTGAGAATGCTCTCCCTCATTCTCGTACTCGTGAAAATTTTTAGTCCCCGTCTCCACCTCGTTCTTCGGTCCGAGAGAGATGTTCTTGAGAAAAATTATCGGTTTTATAATTGTTTTTAATTATTTTTAGAATTTAAGTATAAAAAAAGTGTAATATAATTTTTAAAAATGGAATCGAGGACAAGAACAGGGTCAGGACATGCATTTTTGGATCCAACCCTGCAGAAATTTTTGTCATTCCCACGTAAAAATAGAGATGTAAATAAACTTTTGGAAGATAAATTCTAGAGAGATAGATAATAAGATTTTTGAAAAAAAAATAGTGAATGAAAAGTTAATGACAAAAAAAGAAAAAATTAGAGAAAAAGATTCAAAATATAGTTTTTAGATAAAATAAATAAATACAGAGATAAACACAAGTTACCGTGAAAGAAAATTGAACGAAAAATAAGATATAATTTTCGGAGGAAAAAATAGATTACAAAGAGAAAGAAAAGTTATAAAAGACAAAATTTTACAGAGAAAAATTAGGACAAATATCAAATTTTTAGAGACACAACTGAAAATGGTCTGTTAGACAAAAAAAAATTAAAAAGTAAAATACAAAAAAATTTGGAGAGAGACAAATAATAATAAATATTTAAAATATAAAAATTTTAGAGAGAGAAAAATAAAGTTTGTAGGAAGAAATTTAGGAATAAACAAATTTTAGAGTAAGAAATAAATTTTTTAGAGATAAGCATGAGAAAAAAAAAGTTGAATATTAAAAGAAAAAATAAAATTTTGGAAAACAGAAACCAAACGGATTCAAATTCTTGAAGGATCTTTTTTAGATGAATTTGAAATAGGATAATACGTTTATGGAATGGCCCCTAAATAGCAGCAATTTCCTTTTTGATATTTGATATTCTAGGACTTGAGAGAAGGGTTAACTTGTGTACTTAACCCTAATATTTGATAATAATGAATTATATTTTCACAATTTAACTAGTATTAATCAATAATAACAAAATAAAATTAAATCATGAGTTTACAATATAGAAGAATTAGTTCAACGAAATTAAAATTTTATTTTAATTTTAAAAAATTCTATCTTATCTTTACATTTAAAAATCATAAATCAATTTTATTTCTTTAATAATATATAATAAAAATGTTCCATTTTAACAGATCAAAGTTAAATAGTTAATAAATTAAATAGGAATTTGTAATTCTATAAACATTAGATAAAATATTAAAATGCTTATTTTTACTAAAGAGAGTGTAAACAAAGAGGGTAGAAATAGAAATAGTAAATATGGTAATAACTATGTTATAAGTCCCACTAAATGAGAGGGTAAATTTTTTTTTTTCCGATTGCACGCACCTCAACTAATCTCATGGAAGAATACCTGACTTCACAACATTTGAATGTCAAAGGAACTCGTAAGATATTAAATCCTAAATAGGTGGTCATCATGATTTGAACACATCCTTTGCTATTTACATTGGCCCTTGAAAGCGAGGGTAAAAATTACAAAATAACAAATGAGAAATTGAGACCACAAATAGAGAAACACAATAGATCCGATCAAATTTTCGTAGCCACGATTAAAGGAAATAAAAATTGTTCGTTCTCATTACTCCATACCGATCCCTTGAAATAAAAGGACCTAAAAGTGTTGCTACGCATATATACAAGCATTGTTACAGCAGATTTAAGCCCATGTCATAGAATTGGGGAAATTCATCCCAAAACTTGAGAAAGTGAACTCCCACATTAATTTGACTACAAACCAAGTAGAAACCTCCATGGCCAAAAATAAGGAATCCTCCAAACTCTCTAAATTCCCTCCAATTCATTAAAGTTCAAAAGCTACCAACAAAGTTTAAGAAATAGCTATTTATAGCCTTTACAAGAAAATGAAAATAATTAATCAATCCTAAAACACTAATTCAATAATTAAACCAACCAGAAAAATAACAAATAGACTAATTCATTAACCAAGTCAAAATAAGTCGATAGACTTGGACTTGTTAAACCGCAAGTATATAACACAATCAACTTACTATGCAGAAGAACCATACAATCCACATTTGACGCCAAAAAAACTCGTAAAACATCAAATATCTTTGGTAGGTTACCGCTAAATATTAAACTGTGATTCCAAAAGCAAATGTATCTGCTAGTTACCCTCACCCCTCTTACCTTGATCCATGGTAGCTGTCTGCACACGCTACGGAGTTGGAAAACTAGAGAATAAAGAGCGTTTAATACCGCCCCATCATAACTATTATGCTCAACCCTTAATTTATTGTATGATAGGAAAATATAACTACGTTAATCACAATTTTGAATTACTGATGAGGATTTAGTCTGCAAGTTGAAATTGATATACTAAAAGAAACTAAGAAACTATATTGCAATGTCAAAGAGAAACTATAATATCGATAACCTCTTGAGAGGGCTATCTCTCTCCCAAAGAACTATCTCAAGTTCCTCACACAATACTATTCTCCAAGATATCCTCCTCCCCTAATACTCCTATTTATATCCATCATACCCCTAACTAATTACCATACTGTCCCTTTACAAACATACTAACAATATTCCCCCTATACTCCTGTTAGGTCTCTTACATTATACAATACTGTTCTCCAAGATATCTTCCTTCTCCCCTAATACCCCTATTTATATACATCATACCCCTAACTAATTACCATACTGCCCCTTTACTATCATACTAACAATATTCCCCCGCCTCTCACATCCTCTTTTCTATAAGAGTGAGAGTTTAGGCTCATTGACTTGTCCCTCAACTAATATCATAAAATAACAGTCAGCTGCAGGCTTCAACAATTCACACCAAAAATATGTAGACTATTTATTTATTTGTTTTTATATGAAACCTCTTGTTGAGGAAAGATCGTAGACTAAAAACCAGAACTCTTTATCCCCTGATATAAGATATTCTTAATCACTTAAATATTTGATCATAAAGAAGCAACAAACTCACCCAAATTTCCCAGCTAAAAATGCCTTAGGAAATACACTAAGTATGATAACACTTATGTCAAGAAATTGCACCAGGGTATCGATTCTAAAAAGAATTCTGTAGGCAGCTTCGTCAGTTTAAAATTTAAAGAATCCCTCAAGATTGTCATCTGAATCCTCCTAATAATTCTAATTGAGCACTCTGTCAATAGAATCTCAAACTACTTTCTTCCCCTGCTAAGCCTCTGCAAGTGGTAATTGATGCTTCCCCAAGGTTTCCTGTTTCTGTTGGACTGCACATAAAGTGAGACAGAAAATGCAAGTAACTATCACATTGTGGAGTGCTAAACTAAACAAAAGAAATTTATTGGAAAGCATAAGAAATTCTTGAATTATATCGACGAGTGGCAAAAGAGTCACCTGAGCATCCATGCAAGTATTAAGAAGTTCCTTATTTCTGGTGCACTTATCATCGTTGTTCTGATTAAGAGCTATGCAATTGAGGAATGATATCATTTCCTTCATGCAAGGTTTGCTAAGAGTGCCAAATTTTTTTGGGTTTATATATAAAGTACCAGCTTTCCTCCCCATTCTTACGAACTACAAGCAAAAATAAATGGCAGTTAGACTCGGACATTGCCATTTTGAATTCACCAAAAATCAACAATTAGAAAATATGAAATGATCTAACACCAGCTTTGTTCGAACTAGAGCTTAGCAAATTCCCAAGTTCCGACCCCTTAGAAATAGCAAAAACCAATAAAATTGTATCAAAACCCGTGTTTTTTAAAGCTCGAGGTGCACTAAAGCGTAATAGTCCTTTGAAGCTTAAGCACAAGGTGCAAAAAAAACCGCGGCCTTTTTTTCGAGGGCACACTATATATAAAATTACATAAAGATATATTTATATAGATATGTATGGAAATAAAGGAGGTATAACAAAAAATAAAAAGATAATAAGATATAATATAACATATAAAAGCCAAATAAGATTCGGAAGTTATGTCATTTAATATAAAGTGTCACTGCTCAACAAAAATATCAAAATAATCCTAAAATAGTATGATAATTGCAAATAAAAATCTAAAGATCAAGCTCATCATCACTAAATATGTCTTTTTTTTAATAGGATCAGTAAATAGGTCTTTAGTTTCATCTCTCCATCATTACTTGTAGCCATATGCATCTTCCTCTCGGTATCCTCTTCATCATCAATCAATTCTATGGGTGTGGCTCGTGTGGATGAAGATGAAGATGAAGCTCTAGTTCTAGTTCTTGACATACTTACTATAGAATGATAGGTAGGTTCTTCCACTCTAGAGTTCCACTCTAGAGCTCTCGAAACTGTGAGAGGCCTAATAAGAGTATAGGGGGAATATTGTTAGTATGTTAGTAAAGGGGCAGTATGGTAATTAGTTAGGGGTATGATGGAAGGGGGAATATTGTTAGTATGTTAGTAAAGGGGCAGTATGGTAATTAGTTAGGGGTATGATGGATATAAATAGGGGTATTAGGGGAGAAGGAGGATATCTTGGAAGTTCTTTAGGAGAGAGATAGCCCTCTCAGAAGGCTATTGGTATTGTAGTTTCTCTTTGATATTGCAATATAGTTACTTAGTTTCTTTTAGTATATCTGGATACCTAACAAATTGGTATCAGTGCAAGTTCATCCTGAACATGGATCATGATCGTGTGTTGGAGTTCATGCTAAACATTCAGAGATGTTTGGCCAAAGAAAGTGCTCTTATTAAACAATATTCCCCATATACTCCTATTAGGCCTCTCACATTTGATACCAATTTGTTAGGTATCCAAATATACTAAAAGAAACTAAGTAACTATATTGCAATATCAAAGAGAAACTACAATATCGATAGCCTTTCGAGAGGGCTACCTCTCTCCCAAAGAACTCTCTCAAGTTCCTCACACAATACTATTCTCCAAGATATCCTCCTTCCCCCCGATACCCCTATTTATATCCATCATACTCCTAACTAATTACAATACTGCCCCTTTACTAACAATATTCTCCCTATACTCCTATTAGGCCTCTCATAGAAACATCACCCTAGGTTAAAGAATCATCATCCGTTCATTACTGTCATCAATATTTTTTAAGATGGGACCAATCATGTTTCTAGTCAATATTCTATTATATTTTATGAAGATCAAATCATTCAGACAACTATGTGCATGCTTATTCTTTTTTTGCTATGAAGCTGCAAGTATAAAAGAAACAAGTTCTATAACAATTTTTTTTTTAACAAGAAACGAACTTCTCATTGAAACAATGAAAAAGAACAAAATTATTTAAAGATACAAACTCTCAAAAGAGTGAAAGAAAAACTGGAAACATAAAATAAAACTAAAACTTAAAACACTGCATAAAAACTTCCCAATTAGAATAAATTAGACTAGGGGAATAAGATTTAAATTAGGGAGATAAGGAGCTCCATTGCGAGGCTTTGAATCTAGCAATGTCGAAACGAGCTGAAGGAGACTGCCTCTTTTCTTCAAAGATCCTAAGATGTTAAAAGTTCTATAACAATTCAAACCAAGATGTTAAAAACTTAATTCTCAACGAGAACTAACCTATTAAAAAATACTACAGGTAAGACCTAAACCTCATGGCAAACTTTCAAAAGCGAGAGGTGATGCTGCAGGAAACAAAAAGATGTTGCTAGGTCTCCAGATTCTCTTTGCACAAAAAACACCATTGAGGGGAGATGGATAAATAGGGCATTCGTCTTTGAAGCTTATCATTAGTGCTGATAGCTTTGTGGCTCAAATACCAAATGAAAAATTTTACCTATGTGGAATAAGGGTCCCTCCAAATGGCTTCATAAAGAAGATTCTTCCAATCCGAAGGAGATTGGATGAGGTCGATTACAAGAGACTTGGTTGAGAAGAGACCATTGGTTTCAAGCTTCCATTGGAAGGAATCATCAACGTGTGAAGCTGGACAGTATAGACAGTATAGAGGAGATGTGTTTTTTTTTTTTGGAACAAGATACGAACTTCTCATTAAGATAATGAAAAGGAACAAAATTGTTCAAGGATACAAACTGTCGAAAGAGTGAAAATTGAAATGAAACATAAAGTAAACTAAAAGCTTAACGTAGAGAGGAGATGTGTTAAGGAAGCCCATTTGACAATTTATGCCTCTTTCAAGTTTCTCCTTATGCTTAAGTTCCAGCAATCAGAGCCTTCGTGGCAAACTCTTTTGATCCCTTTTAAAGGGGTGTGATTAAACAGCAAGGGAAATCTTTGAACTAATACCTCTTCGTTCAACCAAGGATCTTGCCGGAAGGATGTTTGTTGACAATTTCCAAATTTAAATCTCAATCGTTTCAAAATCATATTCTGGCTTCGAAGGATCGATTTCCATGGTTCTTTTGCTGTAGTAAGGATGATCAGCCCGGTTTGTGATTCCATAAAGATCTACCATACTTGGCTTCTATAACTCTCCTCCAAAAGGTTGATTTCTCAGGTATGTATCTCCAAGTCCATTTAGCTAATAGAGCTTTGTTTATCAGCTTCATCTTATATAAACCAAGACCTCTTTCATCAATAGTTTGTTGAATGGTTTCTTGCCGAACCAGATGGAAATCTTTGTGCTCACTGCTGCCCTTCCAAAGGAAATTTCTAATAATACAATCAAGAAAATCAGCAACTTTGTTCAGCATGCTGAAGATGGATAAATAGTAAGTGGGCAGGTTGGATAGGGTGTAGCTTGTATGAGGAGTGACTCTTCCTCCTTTGGAAATGAGGGAACTTTTCTAGGTTTGGAGCATTTTTTTTACCTTCTCAACCAATGGATCCCAGAAAGAGGTAGATCTATGACATGCTTCAACAAATAACCTATGACATGCTTCACATAACATGCTTTTCACAACATAACAAATCTTAATCACTTCCAACCATACAATATCAGCAAATTCTTAAAGTTGCAGACAACAATCATGGATACCAGCCATATACATATCCAACAAATAAAAACAGCAAGTTACAATAACAGTACCGACCTCACAACCATGTTCAACAATTAAAATGTAAGAGAAGCACACTTATAATGGAAAATCAGCAAGAACAGTTTCTATTAGCACACAGCAACACACACACCCGCCCATGTGCTACTTACAAACAAGATCCTAACGTGGTACTAAGCTCGCCGCAAGGTTCCTAAATCCAAAGAAAACAATCAAACTTGGGTTAGAGTTCACTTTATAAACACTTAATTTGCTTCGAACTAAGTTTGGGTGATTCGGTACCTACGAACCCACGCCAAAATACTTGGGTTATGGTTGGGTCACTTCCGAAAACGTTCGAGCTTCTAAGATCAAGTTCGAAAGGCTTCGGGCTTGCTGATTCAATGTCAGAAAGCGATGGGTAACGTCGGTTTGGCCCAATTAGGGGTGGGTCAACGTCGAACCAATGACGAGGGTGGGTATCATAAATCAAGCTACGAACGGGTGTGGGTCAACGCCAACTATCATCAGAATAAAGAATACGCCTAAAATTTAAGCTCGAAGTCACCGGGTTCGTGCTAATCGCGTGCTGGTAGCGCGGC
>NW_019104736.1:102210-118892 GCF_001995035.1 Momordica charantia
TCTGGTTGGGCATGCAAGGGCACGAATACAAGCGGTGGAGCGTAGGCGCGCATGCAGAAGGTGTCTCCATGCGAGGTTTGCATGCATTTGTTGTGTTTGAGCGTGCGGTGATGCTCTCCTCTTGGCTTGACTCGGTTCCAAGAATTTGAGACAAATTATGATCATATCACTCGGCTAAGGAGAGTTGGGAGGGTCGTGGTGATGTATATTTCCACACTAACTTTACGAAAGAACCATGAGTGCGTGGTGAAGGCTGTACTAAGAAGGTGTCCTTAGGCCCACGAAGCACGAAAAATTCTACTCCAGGAATTGCCCCGTGACACTTGGCCTATTGAAGTTTCAACACTCACGAAATACTTCAAAAAAAAACTATTAGGGTGGTGTGTATCCTCGACAGTGTGCTGTCTTTGCTACAAGGATTCAGATTTCATGGATCACCTTTTCTCCACTATTCCACAACTTTTGAAAATGTGGTTTTTTTCTTTTTAATACATTTAATTTGGCTTGCTGCTTGTCAAAGAAAGTGGATTATTGACTCATTGAAGTTCTTTATTGTGCTTGCTTTAAAGGAAAAGCTTATATTCTATGGAGTTGTGTTTCTAGAGTCATTTTGTGGTGTGTTTGGAAGGAGAGCACTGGTTGGATTTTTAACGACAAAGCACGTTCTTTTAATTCTTTTTGTAACTATGCATAGGTTATGACCTCTACATGATGTCTTATACACAAGATATTTTCTTTGTAATAACAGTCTTACGATG
The DNA here is from genome assembly GCF_001995035.1 of Momordica charantia. The sequence goes on from NW_019104736.1 coordinate 102,969, forward strand.
CTCATACGTGATTGGAAAGCTGTCCTTCACTAGGTTTTTGTTAGACGGGGGCTTTCTCATCCCCCAACCTTTAGGCTGTTCTTTTTTCTATTACTCAATATAGATATAAGTTTTCCTTTTGAAAAAATTGTAAAACATATTATTTTTAATATATATATTGTTTCATATCAATTTCAAGTTATTTGGTATTTTGGATATAAGTGCAATATTAATTTTATGATTCCAATTTAAGATAGTTTTAATGCAATATGTTTGCAAAACTTTAAAAGCAATGTTTAAAAAAAAAAGTATTTTTCTCGATGCTTTAATGTGTCAGCAAAAATGTATGCTAACATTTTCCAATAGGCGTCGAGAAAAGTGCTTTTGGAAAATTTCGGGAAAGTATCCTAGCCCAAGGCTTTCAAAAATATCGAGATAGGATACTTATCCCGAAGCTTTAAAAAGTACCGGGAAATGTGACTTTTCCGACGCTTTAAAAAATTCATCGAAATAAGTAGCCTATCTCAATGTTTGGTAAAAGCGTCAAGAAAATTCATATTTCCCGATGCTTTTATACAACGTCGGGATAAATCCCAACGTTTTAAAATTTTTCCTCACCAAGGGGTTCTCTTGATGACCCTATCTCGACGAAAAAAAAGCATCGGAAAAACTTTGCCCAACGTTTTTCAGACTTTTTTTTACCTTTTCTGATCCGGAAAAACTGTGATTTCTAGTAGTGAGCATTGACTGTCAAATAAGATAAATAGAAAGTTGTGTCTGACGACAAACAATAAAAGCATAGCAAGAAGAATTGAAAGAAAGAATTCTAATCTTTTTAAAGCCACAGAAAAGACCAAGTCAAGAAAGATTGCAGAACATTAAAATAGGATCTAAAGAGGTATTTGGCAGAGGCAAATGCAATTGTGGATGATGCTCATTATCATTGAGAGCAACACAAAACCAAGAAACCAGTCGTTGAAGTGGGTAATAGATAGTGCAACTTCAATACACATATCTCCAAACATATGACTATTCACATCTTTCAAAGAAGGCAATCATGGCAAAGTGAGGATGAAGAATGGAAAGCCTTCCAAGACAAAAGGGATTTGAAATATCTGATTGAAGATTAACAGTGGGATTGGAATACTTTTGCGAGATGTCAAGTATGTACCAATATCAAAATGAACGCTTATCTCTACATGTGAGCTAGACGATGATGGTTATTGTTGAACTATTTATGCTTCCTTTGTGCAAGTGTACACAACTGTTGTAGCAAGTGATAAAAAGATTGTATCCACAGGGATTGATAACTAAACACTTAAACAATTATTTAAGAAAACAAACAAATTAACAAAAATATTTTGAACATAAAAAACTAAAGGACATCAAACAAAATAGTGCACAAGTGATTTGCTGAGTAAAAATAACATAAAACCAAACAAAACTAAATCGATTATTGGAGAATACGCAGATAAGAGGTTGACTATTGGTTTTTAAGGGGTGAGGAGGAAGAGTTTATGTGACCTTTTTTGGGCTTACATACACGATGCTGCAGTAGTAATGATGATAAAATATTGGCCAAACAGACATGGAGTCTTCCAAAACTTCCTAGATTTTCTGCTATTCAGGTTTTTAGACAAACTCGATAGCATATCAGTTCAGTTTATAATACTGCTATGTGAGCCCTATTCCTAAGTACCCACACTCTAACTCAAGTAAATCTGACAAGAGTTGAAGTCAAACACTCCCTATTACAATTTTCTAACAGTTAATAAGAAGACATCCATGTTGATCAAACATATTGAAAATAAACTATTAAGAACAACCTCAACTCAATATTCCTCATCATTAATATCAGCAACACAATTTATAGCCCAAGAAAAGAATTCACAACATCTTTCCCCTCATAATGAGGTTTAGCTACATATGGCCATATAAAGGAAGGAGAAAATCAACAAGAGGGAACAAAATGGAGCCAAAGGTGAGGAGAGAGAGCTAAAGGATTCGACTTCAAATGGGTTCTCTGCCCTCTGTCCACCGAAGCTTCAGTGAAACTCCTTCTTTTCTTGTCTTCTTCGAACACCCTTGATAGCCTTCTTGAAGTGAGAGTGAATTGATGGTTCAAAAGTATGTCTGGAGGCTTCCTTAAATGTGAGTATTTATACCCCCTTTGTTTTTACAGCAACAAACATATAAAGTGGGCCCCGAGCTCTCACTTCCAGGTGATTCTCCGAATTACTATGGTAACTCCTAAGACAAAGTCTTGTCACTATCATATTTCTCATTTTCTGCTCTTCTTTGATTCCAATAATGCAACATCAACAATGCTGCAACAAAATACCCAAAATTAGGTCATTTTCCCTAACTTTCAATATTATCAACAAAATTTGGAAAAGATAACAAAATCACGCAATATTTGTACAATATCAATATAGAATGTGTGTTAGAGAGACTTTCCTTAGCTAATTTTCATAAGATTTTAACCCTAAATAACACTTTTTGGAGAGTTATCGGTTATTAGAGTGAGTTTGGTGGAAATTAGTGGAAACTCACTAGAGGATTCAAGTTGGTGGCAGACGGTCAGAAGATCTAGAATTTACACGTCGAGACTGAGTGTTGCCAAAAGATCATTAAGACAATGAATTCAAGCTACAAATTGTGTCCAAAGAGGTAGGATAGAGCTAGCAGAAAATTGATGAAGGAAGCTTAAGCAAAATTGATAAAGTCACATAAGCAAACAGTTGCATCAAAGAAGATGAACCCAAGTAGGTGCTGAGGTAACAAGTGGAATCTCAATTCTTGTAGCAGGCTTGAATGGAGTTATCTAAGTCATCAGTAAAATCAATGTTTGAGAATGAGAAGGAAGCTTTAGGTTTATTAAAAAATAAATGTTTGAGAATGAAGAAATAAGCTTTAGATATAGTTACTTAGTTAGCATATGGCTGTGTATTTTGCGTCTGGGAGAAAAGTTTATGTAGATTGCCCAACCTTAGGTCAAAGACAAATGAGAACAGTTATTTATGATATTATGTTTTTATAAGTTGTTTGAACTTGTAAGAAAAGTCTTGAAGTTTTAAGGAAAATTAGAAAACTATTATAGAAGAAGACTTTGAGTTATTCCAATATTATCAAAGATTGCTTTTTGCAGTAGGAGGCGATATCAGTGTTTTGTCTCCAAGTGGGAGATTGATAGGAATGAAGCCTAAATAGGAGACTCGTGTCCTATAAGGAAAAGGATTCAACACTAATGTGAATTTTTACAAGAATTATGATATTGCTTTCTTATAAGAATTGGATATTGCTTCCTATAAATATAGTTCTTTTGTCAAGTACCATTAGTATAAGAATCCAAAAGAGAATTGAGTGGTTGTGGGCAATGTGTAAATAGAGTAATCTGTATCTCGTGGGTTTAATGAGAGTATTTTAATTGTATAATCTTAGTTAGCCATTGTTTGGTACTTAGAAGCAAGGTAGTCATTGTGGTGATATCTTGAGAGAGCTAGAGATTCATTCTAATATTCTCAAATATATTAGAAACTCCTTTTATAAAAGACTGGATGTAGTCCCAAGATTGTGGTGAATTAATTACAAATGCTCTGGTGTTAAACTTTTTTTTATCCCTATCTCTTATTTCTTTTATTATCATTACTTATCTATCTACTTTTAACTTGTAGGAGGAAAAATTAAATAGTTTTTTTTTTCAAAACTTACTAGAGGATCTATTGGTCTATATTTCTTTCTCAACAGAACATTGTTACACAAGATGGAATTCATAGTATCTCAATAGTGAAAAGTGCACTTTCCATTATTGAGTGTGTACATAAGTGACTCTCTTAAAGTGCTGGTTCGAGATTTTAATAACAGGGTACCCGCCTTCTTGATACCTTAATAAGGATTAACCCATGATGAGATCATGGAATGTTATCTATTAGAGAACCAATAGAAACTTAAAGAGCAAGAGGTGGGACCAAGAGCAAAATGGTATTTTCATCTAGTTGAAATCATAATGTTAGCTTTTTGGGTCTTAATCACGATCAATTAATTAATTAATTAATATTTTGATGATAACAAATACACTTACTGTTAAATATGTTTATGCATTTATAATTTTATAATATTTTTAGTGTTTTGAGGTGTCCATAACGTAAAGCTCGAAAAGACTATTCCAATGCAATTTAAATCACCTATCCATGGAGTTTGATTGGTCACCTAAAAATAAAAAAAGGGTTTGTAAAAATAGATTTTGGTTCGATAGTCGATTGAGTGTAGGGAAGATGTTAGCACTAATTTACAACACCCGTTCGAAAACAGTTACCAACTTTTTTTTTAATTATCATATTATTTTTTATTGATCCAAAAGAAAAAAAAAATTTGTGTTATATTTTAAAAGTCTCACATTCTATTAATTCACACCTTGTTATAAAATATGAATTAATATATATGAGTGACATAAGAGCCACTAGGAAATTTTATCACCTCAAAAATATTGGAAGGTTATAATATCTGTCATTTGAGTTTTCGAAATAATTAATAATTTTAAAAATGTTCATTTTAAACAATGATAGATTTAAAAACTTCATTTTCTTAAAAAAAATTATTTTATTTTCTAAAAACTTTATTTTAAGACTTTATTTAAACGATTTAATTTTAAGACAATTTATTTTCTTTTAAAACTCATCTTCTTTATCCACACTGCAAAAAAAAATAATAATAAAATAAAATACAAATATTAGCAAACAAACATGTAAACACAACTCCCAAAAGACGTTGAATTTCAACAAATAAAAAGTCCAAAAAGTCCTTAAAATCGCTTCAAAATTCAGCAAAAACAACAACGAAAAAACTGCTACAAAAGTCCTTAAAATTTCAGCACAAAACAGCCCCAAAACAATTTCAAATTTAAACAAAACAACAATGCAAAACAGTCATGAAAGGTTCAATTTTCAACAAATGAAAATAATCTAAACACTCAAATTTCCAGCAAAATAAATAGACCAAAAAGCCTCAAATTTTAGTAAAACACAATCATAACGAACACGGTAAACATAAACAATTGAACCCACCTTGCCCACCTATATAGAGAAAGTTGTGGGTCTATTCATCGGAGTGTAAGCGGGTCGGGTCGTCGTGGGAGTGATGAGGTTGTAGAGAGAGCGCTAGTGGGTATATGTTCGCTTCCTCACAACTAGGAGAAAATTGGAGCAAGTATACACCAAAACAATCTGTTGTAGTATAAAAACAAGGTCGTCTTTACAAGGATTACAGTTTTACTTGAAATAGCCAATTAGAATACCAAAAAGTAAAATAAAAATAATTTGTTTAAAGTGATCTGGATGCTATAACAGTAAATGATAAAAACAGTAAAAGAGCAAACACAGAAATATTATGCGATTATGCTCTAGAGCATCTGAAAATAGAAAACATACAGAAAATGCGAAATGAAGGTAAATCGAGGGGGAATCACTCTTATGTTCTCACTCACGTCTAACTATGCTCTAGTAAACTCAAAATGTTGAATGCTCAAACCAACATGGCTCTCTCCTGAGATACCCGAACATGTTTAACCCCAACACCCGTTGTAGACTAAACATGCAATACCAACAGTTTATAGGCACGAAAGGGTGAGTCTCATCCCTAAGTACTCACCATTCTACTTCAAAGAGAGAAATCTTATGCACAATATACATGAGTTACTAAAACATAAATAAACAAGAGCTACAACAAGTAATCCCCCCCAAAGGTGGGGTTTAGTTCATAACAAAAGAAAAGAGAAGAGTGGGTAGAGAAGAAATGTAGCCCATAAAATAAGGAAGCTTCAGCAGCAGTGGAGATTCCCCCAGGTCAGTGAAGACACAAGGTTCAGCTACTCCTCGAAATGAGTGAGGAATGTTCTCCAATTTCGTTGCCCAAATGGATTTTCTATTCTAGGGCTCTTTGTGGCAGCTGGGCACTGTTCTGTTATTTATATCGGGTCTTTAAAAATTAGGGCAACACTAAGAGGCTGTACGGACACAGTAAAACTGGTGCAAATAAATTACTGCGCAGTCAAACGCTCTAGAGCATCCTGAGCGGCTTCCGACTCCAGCATAAATGTGTCTTCCTACCATGCTCCAACAACAATTTCATAGCCTTGAACGCACTTGGCTTGCCCTCAACAAATTCTCCAATTCCTATACAAAACATCCATAATTAAGTGTAATTCATTCAAAATGAAGGAATTGTGAATTCTAAAAGCTTATGGATCAAACTAAGTGATTTCTTCTCTTTTCCATAGTCTTTTGATAAGGACTCTCACATTTACACACCAAAATTGCTCAAATTATGCCACAAAACACCCTCTTATGGAGAGTTATCATACCCCCAAACTTAAAACCTTTCTTGTCCCCAAGCAAAATTAAATCCAATATCCCAGAAATATGAAAAGCATTTACATCTAATGAACACCACCTTGCTTCAAGCACTGCTTTATGCTTTCACTCTTACTTCCAGCACACAATTTAGCCTATGAATCTGTTTTCGCTAAAAACATCTACAAAAGAGCAACTAAGTCCATACTCTAGCTCTCACAAAGATCCTACTTTCCTCTTCAAAAACATCAACTCACCTAGAGATACACTTCTCCAACTCCCTCTCGCTCGCCTAAGGCACTACCCTTTTATTAGCATCCTAGTTTTTCAAATATAGACTAGTAGCCCTTCCTAGCCCTGCAGTCTCTTTGAAGAATTTTTTTTGTTTTTTTTATATTTTTTTGAAAAGGCTGAAATACAGAATTAGAAAGATTAATAGTTATACATTACAAGTTTATTCTTACAAAAACAAAGCAGACGCACACACCTCCAAACTTAGATGTAGCATTGTCCCAATGTGACTGAAAGTAATTCAATCTTTCTTCTTTTTCTTAATTTTTTTATTTTTAAGTTCTATTAATCCGTCTATCTATATATATATATATATATATATAATTTAAAATTAAATCTTTCTTCTTTTTCTTAATTTTTTATTTTTAAGTTCTATTAATCAATATATCTATATCTATTTATATTTATATTTATACTATATATAAAAGTACACATGTGAAAGAAACTTATTTTTTTGGACAAAATTATCCTTTATTTGTCATTAAATACCATATATACCATTTTTAACTTTGTTCTTGCTTGAAAATTTTGAAAATCATTTGTTTTGTTTTGATTTTTTTACACACACTTAAAATTGATGCTAATTAAGAAGAAATAAATATGTTTAATTTGTCTATCTCTTGAAATTCTATTGTCATTAATTTTTTATATGAAAAATTTTCATATCATTATTTAATAATGTTTAATTAAAAATATTAAAAGTGGTGGAATCTTAAAAGTTGTTAAACTTGTTCATCCTTTTCAACTATAAAAATGACTCTCTTGCATTCATTTCTGCACAATTATTTACGGTTGGTTTATTTCTTTCTTCTTATTTTACTTTTATTTTATTATTATTGTTTTTACTTTTCTCTCTCGTGATTATTCTTAATTTGTAAGGTTTCTAAACTTTACAATTGCAGTAGATCACGTTCAAATATCTCAAAGCAACGTTGTTTAGTAGTCTTGAACATTTTTGAAAGGTAAATATACGTACACACACTTCATCAGAATATCATAGTTGATCATATTTAAATATTAAAAAATTTATTTATTATAAATATGTTTATTTTGACCAATAGGGTAATAATGTTTTTAAACCTCTTTAACATCATTTTACTTGATATTCTCGCACCCGACTGCATTTTACTTATATATATACATGTATGTTTATTGATTAATTGATAACAATAAAACAAAACCCGTATACAAATCATCGAAAACATAATGCCTAAATTATCGTTATTAAATTATTTTTAATTAAAATTTTCCTACTCGTCACCTCACTTAATTCTTCCCCTATATTTTTTTTCAGTTAAAATTGTTCCATCCTTTATTACTTTGTGGCTTGTCGGCAAATTCTCAAAATCATTTATGTTTTGTTTTGATTTTTTTTTTCATTTTTTTACATACTTGAATTGATGTTAATTAAGAAGAAATAAACATACTCTTGAAATTCTATTTACACTGATTTTCATATAAAAAATTTTCAAATCCTTAGTCAATAATGTTTAATTATAACATATTAAAGGTTGTAAAATCTCAAGAGTTTTAAAACTTCTTCCTTCCTTTCAACTATAAAAACACTCTCTTCCACTCAACTCCAACATAATTATTCGAACTCACAAACTCGTAGTCGGAGATAGGTGTCAATTACCCGTTGAGTTAAGTTAATGTTGGTCGTTGTTTAGTGGTTGGTTAATGACATTGGGGAAAGGTAAATATATATACACATAACTCATTACAATATAATTGATCATATTTAAACATTAAAAAATTTGTTTATTAAAGACATGTTTATTTTAAGTAGTAATAATAACAACTATCTGCTTAGATTGAAAAAAAATTAAAGTACAATGTGCAAGGTACGTGCTAAGATACTAGTATACATATAAAAGTACGGAGGAAGAAACATTTTATGGACAATATTGACCTTTACTTTTTTAGTAATACCGAAGTTATCATTCTCTTCAATTTATGTTTCTTTCTCCCACCTCCTCTTTCTCTTTAATTTATTGTCCCCTTTGGGGCCGTTTGTTTTTTGGGAATGCAGATGCCTAGAATTTTAGATATCTGACATCTTTAGATGGCCACATTTGTTGTTACCAAAGGATAGCTTAGGTTGTTTGGGGCCTCAAGAAATAACATTGAGATCTTGGGTTTAAGTTACATGGGACGCAACTTCCATCAAGTGATGACTCCTTGCATATGTACGGTTTTGCAGAATTTATTCATGAGAATGTTCTAAATTTATATAATGTTCCAAAAACGCCGTTACAAATATTCATATAAGTATATGTATTAATTTTTGTATGTTATTAGGTAGAATTCATGTTCATATAAAACTTTTTTAAAAGTAAATAATATTAAATATAAATTTCATTTCCAACTTTAATATTTTTTAAAAAATACAATTATATAATTAATATTATATGGGGTAAAATTCATTTATTATATTATCAAATTATATTCTTTTAAGAAGAAAAATATCAAAGGTAAGCTGATCATTAAAAAATGTTGCTTTAAAATTATGTATTTAATATAATAGATAGTATTCATAATAATTCAGTCCAAATATTAAAAGTAAATTGAAATATTATATAATTTAATTGAAATTTATTTTATAGTACATGTAATACATAAATACACTTAATTGCTTATTAGTCAATGAATATATTAATTTATTTAAACTATAAAATTACAAATAAAGCCAAAGAAATTTGATAAAAGAAAATATATGAAAAATAACGAATGGGTAAAAATGTCAACATAGGATGCCCTTTGACATGGGAATCATGGAAACCCATGTTTCAAAAGGACATCCAAATCGACTCGGTTGCCTTCCAAATGGGCATCCTAAAATACCCGGACATTGAGTATCTTACATTACAACAAAACAAATGTGGGAATCCAGATGCCCATCTCACGGGAATCGTAGATTCCCACTGTTTTTTGGGAATGTAGATGTCCGACATCTTCATATGCCTGAAATTTTAGATGTCCGGAATTATAGATGTCTGACATCTTCAGATGACCACATTTGTTTTGTAGGAAAATATATAACGATGTCTAGGAATATCTGGATAGTCACGTTTGTTTGCAGGATTGATTCATGGGAATGTTCTAAATTTATATAATGTTCCAAAAATGCCCTTACAAATATTTATATAATTTATACATCAATCTAATATAATTTGCATTTATATAATAGATTTGCTTAAAATTAATTTAATATTTTAGGGTTTTTTATATTAATGGCTTACTTGCATTAATTTTTGTATGTTAGTAGAATTCATATTAATATAAAGACTTTTCTAAAAATAATTAATATTGAATATAAATTTCATTTTCAACTTTATTATTTTTCTAAAAAAAATTATGTAATTAATGTTATATTTGGTGAAATTCATTTACTATATTATCAAATTATATTAATTTAAGAAGAAGGATATCAAAAGGTAAGCTCATCATTAAAAAATTTTAGTTTTAAAATTATGTATTTAAGATAATAGATATTATCTCTAATAAGTGATTCAAAATATTAAAAGTAAATTGAGATATTATATAATTTAATTGAAATTTATGTTATGTACGTGTAATACATAAATATACTTAATTGTTTATGAGTCAATAGTACATTAATTTATTTAAATTATAAAATTACAAATAAAACTAAAGAAATTTGATAAAAGAAAATATATGAAAAATAATGAAGGGGCAAAAACGTCAATATAGGATTGATTCATGGGAATGTTCTAAATTTATATAATGTTCCAAAAATGCCCATACAAATATTTATATAATTTATACATCAATCTAATATAATTTGCATTTATATAATAGATTTTCTTAAAATTAATTTAATATTTTAGTTTTTTTAGAATGTTCTAAAGTTATATAATGTTCAAAAAATACTCTTACGAATATTCACATAATTTATTGAATTAATCTAATATAATATGCATTTATATAATAGATTTTCTTAAAATTAATTTAACATTTTAGGTTTTTTTTATATTTATTCCATATATGTTTTACTTTTTTATGTTATTAGGTATAATTCATATTAATATAAGACTTTTTTTAAAAGTAATTAATTTTGAATATAAATTTTATTTTCAACTTTAATATTTTTTTAAAAAATACAATTATATAATTAATGTTATATGAACTATGAAGTAAAATTCTTTTACTATATTATCAAATTATATTCTTTTAAGAAGAAAATTATCAAAGGTAAACTGATCGTTAAAAAAAATGTTGCTTTAAAATTATGTATGTAAGATAATAGATATTATTCATAATAATTCATTCCAAATATTAAAAATAAATGGAGATATTATATAATTTAAATTTATTTTATATCTATAAGTAATACATAAATATACTTAATTGCTTATTAGTTAATGAGTATATTAACTTATTTAAACTGTAAAATTACAAATAAAACCAAAGAAGTTTGATAAAAGAAAGTATATGAAAAAATAACAAAGGGAGTAAAAATATCAAGATGCCCTCAACAGGGGAATCCTGGAAACTCATGTTTCAAAAGGGCATCCAAATTGACTCGGATGCCTTTCAAATGGGCATCCTAGGATACCCATACATCTCGAGATACCCGAGTATCATACATTACCACAAAACAAACGTGGGGATCTAAATGCCCGTCTTACGATAATCTTAGATTCCCACAAAACAAACGGCCCTTGGGTATTTAATATCACCCAATAACCCTTTGATGTCATAGTAAATTTGTTTGAATTTGTTGAACTTAGTTTTCAGCTGGTCATGAGTATATGGATATCTTTTACTCGCATTTGTTTTGTTTCTCATATCATTCCAACTTATTTTTGTAAATGTTGCAGTTGCCCAATTGCTTTATAACTTCTTCATCCATTAAATCAACAAATAGAGCTATATCCTTATCTCACTATGGTCCCTCACTTTTAACCCATCACCAATTTCAACATCATCAACACAATACTTTTTTTTTATCATTTTATTGACATCTAAAATATTATAAAGAATTAATAACAAAAAAATTATAATCATTTAGTAAGTATTTAAACAAGAACAAAGCTAAAATTGAAAATTATAATCATATCTTTTTAATTACAGGCCATGCAAATATGAAAGTACTTGGAAAAAGCAATCTAAGAAGCATCATAGACAAAGAAATAGATCCTCACCATGCTAGTATTTCAAGAATTGTCTGACTCAATAAATGTAAAATTCTGTTAGGCTATTGGTCTAACTTTCACACCCTGATATGTCATATATGAACTCAAGAATATAACAAAAAGGTCTTTCCCAACCAATTTTTTAGGCAATCTATTCGAAGCAGCATTTAACCTTATTTAAATTACATCCTACACTCGCTTGGACAAGCATCCTGAAAGGGTCAATCAACCCTCCTACCGTACTCAACTAGTGGAGTAGGATTGTTGTTTCTATAACATTATGCTCCTACGTAACTGCACTGTAGGTAGGTTCAATATCCAACTCAACTGCCATTATTTTCTTTTATTATTTATAATACCAAGACAAATTAACTTTGGAAAAAGCATAAGAAAACTTATGACTTTTTTTTACCATATTTTAGTAGGTAAACAAATATCATAAATTTTCTATTATTAGATTTTCTATGGATTGTGAATATTGTTAACTGTCTGTAACTTTGTACAAAATTTTGAACCTTGTTAGTATTATAACTTCTATAATCTTATCAAGTTTTATATAAAAATAAATAAACTCATCACAGAGTGGACTATCAAAGGGTAGCTAACTAAAATCAAAATGATTCATAGCCCAATAAGTTCATCACATAGTGGTTTAAAAATTACCAATAAGAAACGTCAAACTAAAGGATTGAGATAATTATGGACCAACTAAGGTCTTCCTAACATGAGATATTACAAGACATCAAATAACACTTGCAGCAAAAGTTGACACCAATTTCCCTTAGATCCTACTCCAATTACTTGGTTCACACATTTCGTTGAACAAGTGGTGGGCAATTCCATATTCACTCTTAACTCAAATGTTTGTGTTTGATAGAATGTAGAAGCATTTTATTCTTAAAAAGGCTAAAGCAAGTAATTGATATGGAATAACTATAAAGAAGACCTTCAAAAATTTTGGCGTAACTTGAAATAAAAAAGGAGATTTCAAAATATTTGTCCTAATTTTGAAGGATGGAGCGAGAGAAGGAAAGGAGAAGAAGGAGAAATGATGGTGAACCAACGGAGGAGAGAAACCAACGACATGAGAAGGACCAAGGAGATTTCCTGGAACTTAGGGAAGCCAAAGATAGAAAGAAAAAAAAAAAAGAATGGCAGAAATTACTTTTTGTAATTTCCACAACTTTTCCCCTTTTTTACACACGTTTTTTTTTTCAATTTAGAAATAAGAAATGAGATGGGTTGCCAAACAAATCTATTTCTAAAAATATGATAAACGGGAACAAGAAAAAGGAAACGAGAATGTTATCAAACGAGACCTAAATAAGTCTATGATTTCATTTAACAGGAAAAAAAAAATAGTGAAATGTATTATGGGAAATTGGGATATATGACCCATTTTCCAAATATATTTGTATTTTTAACCCCCCCTTGAAAACAACGTATTTGTGACCCCATCATTAGTAAATTTTGACCCTCCAAAATTTGGAAATCTTAAATTACCATATCACCGTCGATTTTTGAAAAACCTCAATGCAATCTCGGTTTCCTTACCACCTCGGCTCTCATCCTTCCCCTTCCTTCCTATCTCGGAAATAACCCATCCATCACTAATGCCATCCACTGCACGTTTCACACCCATCCATTGCCAACATCATCAGCGTTTTGAAGAAAATTTTAGACCTTCAACGAGGTTAGTTCACTCGAAACTTCAAGAAAATTTTCATTCTCTATTATTAGGGTTTTAATTTTCGGCACTATTTGAAGCAGCCAAGTTATTTTCAGTTGAATTTTGGGGTTTACAGGTATCATTTTGAAATATTGAAAATAGGGTTCTATCTCGGAGTTAATCCCAGATTGAATCCCAATGATTTTCGTTATGAGATTTAATTCATTTGACTCAAGCATCCAAGAGCAAGAAGGCAATAATTCAGCCATTATCCCAATTCGTCTCGAACCGGGATGAATGGAAGAATTGTTGCCTTCTTGATCCGAGATGATCTCGAAGGCAATATCTTTTTGCCATTCATCCCAGTTTGTGTCCCTGTCCGTTGCGAGCTGGGATGAACACCAGAATTATGTTGCCTTCTCATCTCAGATCAAGAAGGCCCCTTTCTGCTATTCATCCCGGATTGTGTCCCGGTCCGTCTCTGATCGGGATGAGTGGCAAAAAAGGATCTTCTTCCGAGTTGAAGACTTTTTTTATTCTTTATTGAAGTAGTCTTTATCTAATTTTCTAATTTTTCTTTGTTCAGGAGATGTGATGGATTTGAGATTTAAGATCAATCGTAATGATTGCTTTTCGACCTTGTTAACAAATCTTACCCATATAGAAAAAGCCATTGCCTGTGTTAAGGCCAGGTTAACTCAACCCAATTAAACATGTTTAAGCAAACATGTTTTGGTCCTATTTTGGACATGGACGTTGTATTAATGGTTTATTGATCCATCACCTATTGTTCAGAGAGGTTGAGGAGCCTAGACATGATGTCTTTAGCTTTGACTTGTTTGGGAATAGGGTGTCATTTAGCAAGCGAGAGTTTGACCTTATCACTGGGCTTAGACACATAATGAATAAGTTAGATGACGATATTCCTAACCAATTATTTAGAGTAAGATATTTTTAGGTAAGGTGATGGTTAAGTGTTCGAAGTTGGAGACTAATTTTATGGAACATACTTTTGACAACGACAAGGATGTTATCAAGGTTGCCATAGTTTACTTCGTCGAGCTTGCTATGATGGGTAAAGAGAGACAGCAACATATGGATACCAATCTCTTAGAGGTTGTAGAGTAGTGGAAGATGTTCTGAAATTACGATTGGAGTACAATGATTTTTTAAAGGACTTTTTGGAGCCTAAAGAACGCTCTAAAGGATAAACTAGCGGCATACCAATAGAAGATGATGAGAGACCTCTAACACGTCAAGACTTATAGTCTCTATGGGTTTTCGTATGCGTTTCAAGTTAACGAGGTTTAAGTCAACTATGTTGCACAATTATGTATTGATTATTTAAGTACATTCTTATATTAACTTGATGGGATTGCAGGTATGAGTGTACGAGAATATCTCGACGTTGAGTACACAATTAGCAATGAAGTTGGACGATGATGCCATTCCTCGACTTCTCAGATGGTCGTGCACTTATTCTCGCGAGTTTCGTGTGTTGGCTAGTGATGTATTTGAGAACACATAAGTAATGAATAGTGCTAATATGCTTAATATTTATTTTTCATGTGGACCTAACAATAGGTTTTATGCAGTCCAAGGTTAAAGTATAGTTCGAGTCGACGGATGTTGAACAACTACACATGAACCGTATCATGTATCCACCAAAAGCCCGCATCATATCCCCACCACGACTCGACGCCGATGCAACACCTAATATGTCTGATGTTCAAGCGCCTTCGGTTGTTGAAAGGGAAAACTAGAAAAAAAAGGAGGAAAGGACAAAAGGAAGAAGATTGGTGGGATCCGACAGAACAACATTTCTCAGGTCATCTTCCAGTGGTGGATGACCTAATGGATGATGTTGTGACCGATGAAGAAGGAAACAACGGGCGATTGCCAAAAAAGATAATGAAAAATAAGAAGTTCAAGAAGACGACCAGTAGACGATTGAGGAGGCTCGGTGATCGTGTTGGTGCTATTGAAGCCGCTCTAACAAGTATTGATTGTAGACATCATATTTCGTCCGGCTCAAATTCTTTTTCCATTTATTATTATTTTTATTTTATTTACTATTTATTTATTTATTTAATGGTTATTATTAAAAAAAAAATGAAGATAGCACTTATCATTATTTTAAGGTAAATTTTTTTAAAACAAATTTTGTTTTTAAAGAATTTGAATTTATTATTTTATCAAAAATGATTTTATTTTAAACAAAAGTGATGTGATCAAGAGATCCAAGAATCAATCTACGATAGTAAAGAGGAAGATAAAGATGAGAAGCCCCCTAAA
The DNA here is from genome assembly GCF_001995035.1 of Momordica charantia. Next base: position 118,709 of record NW_019104736.1, read on the forward strand.
AAGAGGATGGATTTCATGAAGAACAAGCCCATCGCACGCACATTGACTATTCAGCGCACCCTGCCATCAGGGGTTAACCTCACAAGGCGACACCGTCTGTGCGCGCAACATCACCTTCGCTCGCACGCCAATGCCCCATGCACGCTTAGGCGCCCGCGTGCCCTGCCGCCACTCGCTCATATAC
>NW_019104736.1:119187-134964 GCF_001995035.1 Momordica charantia
CCAGCGCCATGCGCGTACACCCACCTGCTAGCCCAGCCACCTACGCGCTCTAAGCCCAACATCCCTTGACTCCTCCCAAATAAGGAATATATTTCCTTATGATTTTGGTTTATTCTTGGGAAATTTGATTTAGGATTTACTTTTGATTTATTGTTTTATTTATCAAAATTTAAATTTCATCTTTAGGCAAGTTTTAGACATTTTAAGAATTTATTAATTTTAATTTTCTTTTTAATTTTGTTATTTTCCTTAAGAGGCCAAGGGTCTTGGCCTATATATAGGCATGTTCCCCTCCATTGTAACACACCCTTGCATTATTGAAGTTTAATAGAATTGAGAGTGCGCTCACCCCTTGCCTCGTGCAAACCCCTTCTCAAATTTCGAATCCCTTTGTGTGGTTGAACTTAGGCCTTCGTATTTGAACCCCTCGGAGCATGCTTGTCTGGTTGGTCATCAAACTTGTGGAGTGTTTCCGGCCTCAAGCATAGTGAGTCATCTGTCTGCTCAAGGTAACGACTGCAAAGGTAATCCCTCTAACCTTGGCCTTTCAGGTTGAACCATCTCTATGATTGGATTCAAGTGGCTTGTAGCTTGAGTAGCTCAATACGCTTGGGTTTTCGCGTATCAAAAAGGATTTGTTAAAGCCCACCAACGTGACACTTTCTTCTTGATGCTCTTCCCTTCTTTTCTCTAATTTACTTTCTTTAGCATAGGTGATCATTGGTTTTTTTAGTATTTAAGATAAGGTTTCACAACACAGATAATACAGTATAGAGGGCACACAGAGATAACAGAGTAAAGGAAAAGGAAAATTTGAAACAAAAATATTTTCCTTCCTTGGTAAAAAACTCACTTTTATTTTGTTTTCTTAAACACCAAAAGCTTCTTCTTCTTCTTCCTTTTCCTTCTTCTCTCTCTAAAAAAACCCACCATATTACCTTTTACTTTTACTTTTATTTTTTTATTTCATTCTTTATCTAAAACCCATCATCTTCATCCCTCTCCAGCCTTTTTGCCTCTCTAACAAAGTCCTCTTCCTCCTTCTTACTCATTTTTTTTCACCCACGAATAGGTGGCAGCGTAACTTTCTTCCTCCGGCGACGGCGCACCATCTTCGGTGACCTCCATTTCGACGACTCCATGACAACGGTGAGCAGGTCCAGCGACCCCATGGCAGCGGNGAGCCAATGACAAACTCGTTCCGATCTACACCTCCATGACCCCAACAACAAATCTGGTGACACCCTGAACTCCAGCAGATTCAGTGGCATCCTAAGCGAGCGGCATCAACTACTTCTAGCAGCATCTTCCAGATCAGTTTTCGTTGACCCATGATATTCCGACGACCTCCGTTAAAACTACCTAGGTGAGAAGGTGAGTTTGAAATGAGAAAGAAGAAAACTTTTGTTTTAAGCAAAAATATGTTCTTTAAAAATAGAAGAAGAGAAAACATTTTAGAAGGAAACCTTTTTAAATAAAAAATATATTTTGGGGATGAAAGTTTTTTTTTTTTTTTAATAAAGAACAGCATTGTTTTGGAAAGAAAGTTCTGGTTAATGAAGAAAATGTTTTTTTATCGAAAAGAACAGATTTTTTTTAAGGAAAATAACAAATTTTGATAACATAAGTTTTTTTTTAATTTCAAAATAAAAGGATTTTGCTTTTTTTTTTCTTTCCTTTTCAAAGTTGAATTTTGAAAAGCATTTGTTTTATATTTTAAACTATGTTTTTAAAGTGCAATTAGTTAGTAAAAAGTTTTATCTTAAAATAAAAGATTTTTTTAAATAAATGTTTTTTTTTGTTTGTAATAAGTTTCTTTTGGAAAATGATAAAAGATTTTGCTTTAATTTTAAATAAATGTCTTTAAATTAGTAAATTTTTAAAAAGGAAAAATCTTTTTTAAGGAGAATCATAAAAATAAATTTTTTTTTTTGAAAAGTAAATGGAAGGTTTTAAAGTAGAGAAAATTAAAAGATTTATTTTATCTTAAGTTTTGTTTAAGATAAAATAAATTTCAAATTGCAAAGTAGTAAAAAGGTTTGATTTTTAAGATAAAAGATTTAGTTTAGATAGATTTTTTTTTTAACAAAATTTGAAAATAAAAAGTTTGTATTTTAAAAAGTAAAAGAGCTTCAGTTTTGTTATTCATGACCCAAGTTCTAGTCCTCGCGTGCCTTAAAATAATTTTTTTAATTTATCATTGTTTTTTTACTAAATAATTATTTCGAAAACTTCAATGACAGAAATTGGAACGTTCCAATATTTCCGAAGTGATAAAATTTTTATAATGCCATTCATGCCACTCATAATTATTAGTTCACATTTTATAATAAATATGAAGCAATAGAGTATGAGACATTTAAATAAAAACACAAAATAATTTCTTTTTGGACCAATTAAAATAATAAGATACTTTTGACAAAATATGGTATCGTTTTTTAACGGGTATCATAGGGTTCTAACACCTTCCATATGCTCAATCGACTCCCAAACCAACAATTTGTTTTTCGTAGACCTTGTTTTTTTTTTAATAGATGACCAATGTCAGCTTGTAGATGATTGGTGGTGATTCCAAACCATTATCTCGAAAGAGACCTTTCAGGAGATGACGTCGATCGCTCCGTGTGGTGATGACGTTGCAATAGCTTGACGACTCCACTGGGGACCCAAGGGAGTCAAGCCATTATTTTTGTCATTTGTTATCCTCTTATATTTCTTTTCGTCTCGCTTAGTTTTTTTTATTTTATTTTATGTTGTATTATTTTAATTATTTCATTGTATTATGATTTTATTTTGCATCATCATGCATCTCACACACATTCACAAGCCTCTTACTCGAGCTTTACCTTTTAGGATTAGATCGGAGACTTAGTAGTGTGACCTTCGTAGAATTTCGGTTCCCATGCAGGCGCATGAAATTCTCCACTCAAGTTGATTATACTGCGAAAACGTATGGAAGATTTGAGGGCCATTATCCTACAGGATGCATTAGAACATAACTTCACGCTCATATAAATTGCATTTTATTTTTGTTGTGTTGTATGTTGTATGTCATAATCAATAAAATGAGATCATTTTGGAGTTTTAATCCTAAGGTTTTAAATTTAACCACTTTTTTTTTTTAAAAAAGGAAAATATAAAAACATTTACCTTTTATTTACTCCTATTTGTTCATTAATTATTATTATTTTTTCAACATGCATCCACATCATATTTATTTTACTTTTTTTTAGTCACATATTTAGCCTACTTTAAGTGAATTTAGAAGTGTTGTTTTTCAAATGGATTTGAAACGTCCCTATGTAGGCTCACCAAAGACTTTCAAATTCATTCATTTTTGATTCAAAACTTAGGAGTTAAGCCTTAACTTTAGAATTAAATGTCAGGCCTATTCATGTCTCTCTCTTAAGGTGAATTAGATAATATATATCTTTTTCATGCATCATTTCATATGTCTATATATATATATATATATATATATATATATATATATATGTATATTTTAAATAAAAAGAAGCGATATTTTTCGCAGGAATTGTTTCATATAATCATTTAAAATTTCCCGTAATTTGTGATCTAAAATTTGTATCACATCGTCTCATGCATATCAATTTCTATCTTAAAAATAATAATAAAATCTATGCATTCTCCATTACATCATCAACACGAACTCTTAGAAAAAATAGCTCAACAACCACCTATTTACCATTCTTTATATACAAGGTACATAAAGCAACATAGCATGGAAGAATTGAATGTTGAGCAAAAGAAAATTAGAGGCGAAATCCACGAATAGGTCATGGAAGAATTGAATGTTGAGCTAAACAAGATGAGAGACGAGTTCCAAGAACATGTCGTGGAGATGCATAATGTTGAGCTAAAGAAGATGAGACAAGACATCAATAAGATTCAAGGGCAAACCACGGAGATTTTCAATGTCTTAAAGAATATTGTTACAGTTGGGGTATTTCTCAACCAAACAATTTAATGGAAACTCATAATAATTCATCGTCAATGGTAGATCCGCTTCTTTGTCAACGAACAAAGGGCTTCCACCAACATAATTCATCACATGATGCTCAACTTCCAAGAAATGCCAACAAGCTCCTACAATCTGTTAGGCTGAAATTACATTCTAAGATGGACAAACATCAAAGGACTCAAATAATTTACAAGGTAAAAGTAAAGAGAATGTGACTGATCGAAAAAAAAAGTGTAGTGAAAGAATATGCTCAAAGTTGGAAAGAAGCAACTGATCATGTGTTAGTGCCTCCAATTGATAAAGAGTCGAAAGTTCGATTAGTCCCTAAAAAGAATAGTGGCTCTACTAAGAAGACATATAAAGTTTGGGTAGTAATTTAGAAGCACAAGGGGAAGCACCAACAAGGATCTATGGTATACAATCCTTCTATAGTATCTATAAACTCATTGGCTCTATAGTATGGTCCACAACTAAGATTGCCAACATTACCAGACAATCATGGTAGTCGGAGACAACTAAAGCGAGAGATCTTTTATCCGATCTCAATATCTTATATTGAGCTATTATCTCAATTATTTCATAGTCATTTATTAGCTCCGGTACTCGTAGAACCATTGCAACCGCCTTATCCAAAGTGGTACGACGCGCAAGTCCGCTATGATTACCATGCAGGAGCTGTAGGTCATTCAACCGAGAACTATACTTCACTCAAGCATAAAGTGCAGGTTCTAATGAAGGCATGATGGCTCATATTTTCAAAGGAAGACGGTCCACATATGACGTACTAGAATCATGAGTTTACAAAACTATGAAAATCATTGTAGATGTAATATTTTCCCGTTATCAATAAAGCATATTTCTTCTTTGAAGTCAACTTTGAGATTGCTAAGATTGAAGGATAGCGAACAACTCATAGCATGCTAATGTTAAAACGTCAATGAAGTTTATTCATCCATGATTTAGCTAAGTACTTGTAAAAAAGAATGTGAGTATATGGAAATTAAGCTATGTTTCTTAAAAAAAAAAATTAAAGTCATACATTCATTTATGCATCACTCATATCATATCATTTGTTGAAAAACAAAAAAAAATATTTTCTTTGAAAAGGCTCTTGATAAAAAAGGGAATTACATGTTTTGAGATTTTTTCAAATTTAATATGGTCTACTCTGAACATTCTTGTTAGTTGAGATCTTAACAAGAATCATAAACCAACTATACTAAGTCATTTGGAGGAAAAAAAAACTAAAAAAACAAATGAAATGAAAAAATGTGAAAAAAAAATATGAAAAAAAAGCAAAAGAGAAAAGGAAATGAATGCCTTGAATGTTCTCAATGAGATAGAATGATTATCAAGTCTCAACCATTTTACTCTCTTTGAAAGATATTATTCCAATCTTCGTTGTCAAGTCAACTCAAAGCAAGATTATCTTGGCCTTCCCATTTCTTCTCATGTGCTAACATGAGAAGAAATAGGAAGAAAGTTCCAGTGCCAGTGCCTTCAATTGATAAAGAGTCGAAAGTTCAATCAGTTCTTAAAAAGAATAGTAGCTCTACTAAGAAGACATATAAAGTCCAGACAGTAATTTCGAAGCGCAAGGGGAAACACCAACAAGGATCCGTGCTATACAATCCTTCTACAGTACATATAAACTTGTTGGCTCTGCAGTATGACCCACAACTAAGATTGCCAACATTACCACACAGTCATAGTAGTCAGAGACAACTAAAGCGAGAGAGCTTTTATCCGATCCCAATATCTTATACCGAGCTGTAATCCCAATTATTTCAAAGTCATTTATTAGCTCCGTTACCCGTAGAAACGTTGCAATCACCTTATCCAAAATGGTACGACCCGCAAGTCTGTTGTGATTACCATGCAGAGTTGTAGGTCATTCAATTGAGAACTATATTTTACTCAAGCATAAGGTGCAGGATCTAATGAAGGCAGGATGGCTAAGATTTTCAAAGGAAGACGGTCCACACATGAAGCACTGGAATAATGAGTTTACAAAACTATGAAAATCAATGTGGATCTAATATTTTCCCATTATCAATAAAGTCTATTTCTTCTTTGAAGTCACCTTCAAGATTGCTAAGATCGAAAGATAGTGAACGACTCATATCTTGCTAATGTTAAAACGACAATGAAGTTTTATTCATCCATGATTTAGCTAAGACTTGTAAAAAAGACGAGTATGTGGAAATTGAGCTATTTTTCTTTTTAAAAAAATTAAAGTCATACATTCATTCATGCATCACTCATATCATATCATTGGGTAAAAAACAAAAACAAAAAAAATGTTTTCTTTGAAAAGGCTCTTTATAAAAAAGAAAATTACATGTTTTGAGTTTTTTTTCAAATTTAATATGGTATACTCTGATCATTCTTATTAGTTGAGACCTTAACAAGGATCATAAACTAACTATAGTAGGTCATTGGAGGAAACAAAAAAAAAAGTAAAAAAAAATATGAAAAAATGTGAAAAAAATATTAAAAAAAAAACAAAAGAGAAAAGGAAATGAATGCCTCCAATGTTCTGAATGAGATAGAAAGATTATCAAGTTTCAACCATTTTACTCTCTTTGAAAGATATTCTTCTAAGCTTCGTTGTCGAGTAAACTCAAAGCAACTTTGTCTTGGCCTTCCTATTTCTTCTCATGTGCTAACTAGCAACCCACCAAATTTCATACTGAGTAAGGATGTCTTTTAAGGTGAGAATCCCAAACAGCACTGTAAAATCTTGAGCCTAGCCCGCTTTGAACCTAACCTATGTTGAGCCTAGCCTATCGATATATGGTAAATATGGTCAACATTGAGAGTTGACCATTTATTGGAAAAAAAATTAAAAAAAAAAATCTTTTGCTCAGTCCGTCACATACAATTTTTGTGATGAATATCCATATTTGCTTACTTACCATAAAAGCCTTTTACTAAGACTGAGGATAGTAGTTTTGAGAATTGAGAAGTTAGCGACCTGACAAATAGTCTCAAGATCTCAGTCTCCTTTGACGAGTTTCGCTTGAGAACAACTTCATCATGATACTGAAGCAGCAACAACAAAGAAATAATTTGAAGCAATGGTCAGGATTGTAAAAGGTGACGTACGCATGATCAACGTTTTATATATGATTGCACCATATTTTGCTTGTAAAAAAAGTTTGTCTTGCCATATATATATATAATATATATAAGAAAAAAAGAAGGAAGAAAGCAAAAATATATATCTATATATATACAAAATGTCTAAGACCATGAAAATTCTTTAGTTCAATGACTGGGGCAATCAACATAGATAAAAAATAGCAGCTTCAAAAGCTTTAAGATCCTCTTTAAAAATTTTCAAACTGGGCCAAAGTCGAGCATTACTACATCGGGACAAAGTTGCTACTACTACATCATTTATACAAATACCAAGTTCAGATTGAGAAGATGACAGTTCTTGCGCAGAAAACCTCTCGATCCTTCACGCTCACAAAGTGGATTGTAGCAACATTCCTATGTTTTGAAGTTGATGACTACAAAGAGAGCCTCTACATTTTAAATGTGAACTGCAAGAATATTTTTGCGAAGAATAACAATTTGAAGCTAAAGGTGAAAAAGAGGATTTTTATAAAAAAGCTCGACCTAAACTCAAAGAATTTACACGAGATGAAATTTTGGAAAATTATGCAACCAATTCTCAAAGTTACTTATCCAAAGAATTTGGATCATTTTTTTACTCTTCTATTCACTTGATCATACTCTCTTACCAATCTCATTGTTCAAGAGATTTAACAAAATATCCACGTACACTTATTTTCATTTCTTTGGAAGTCCAATGACTTTTATTCATCGTTAAGCTTAATGATTTTCATTCTCACTTGTTTATAAAACAATATCCATTTTCTTGTATCCAGCATTCTTGTCAATTACAAGACTGAGGTTATGAAGCAGTTTAATCGATCAAGATGTACAATGTTATGAGTTACCTTTGATTGTTCTCTAAACTGACACATGAGATACATCGAAAAAAGAAACTCCCACCAAACTTGACATGGTTGAGAAATCACTCTGATGCACATATCTTCTATCAAGTGAAGAATTCATCTAAAAAGAAGGGGGAAAAGAAAAAGAAAAAAAATGAAAAAAAAGAGTAGACATGTTTCATCCCATGTCAACATTATTTTTTTTTCATTTGATTCTTTGCTAAATATTTTCTAATAATAAGGATGAGAGTAGACAAAGGACGATACCTTTACTAGATATGGAAAAATATTTTTGTTCTCTCAATCATATTTTCACAAATCATGCATTCACATCACTTGCATATATATTCTTCAAAAAATAAATCGTTTTCATATAATAGTTAAATATTGAAAATATGAATATCATGCATTCATCTAGTGCTAGCATATGCACTATCCATTTGGACTTACATTCATTATTTGTGCTAAAGTAATATGGATATCATGCATAAATATACATTGTGAATATATAGTCACATTCCATTATTTGAGCTAAAACAAAAATGAGTATCATGCATACATATTGCATCCATATAGCTTTCAGTAGGCATATACATTATTGCATCATGTATTGATGATCAATTTCGTTGGTTAAATTACATAAAAAACAGATTATAAACTGTCACACATTGTCAAGTGATAAAAAAATAAATCGATAATAAAATGGAGTATCATTTGTCATTCATGACATTGGGGCAGTGGACATTTGTAGATCATCATTCTTGTAAACATCAGTACTACATACTATCGTTGGAAGTTCGCATTCGCATGAACACGTGGTTTTCGTTAGTCTCACCGTCATGCGTCAAGTGCACAATCTCATGCATTTAGGCAAGTTTAGAAGGATTTTTAAACGCTGCACTTAGGTCAATAACTTCTTAATAAATCAAATAATTTCGTTTTTTTTTTCGGGAAATTGCATTTTAATCTGTTGGAGGTGGTTTTCTAACTCACACGTGGCACATCCTTATTCAAAGAGAAAAACATGCGTGGCTTTAAGTCTATGAAGCCAACTTTTATCACCTTGGTATTTCGACTGTCTATCGAGCCAACGCCCGTTATGGCCAAGTCGACCAAGATCTCATTTGGTACCGTTCCCATTCTTTGTTTGAACCGACCTAGCACTACAAGAAAAAATGGATACGATAGCTCACGAAAAACGCTATAAAAGACTTTTTATAGCGTTTTTTGAGAGTCGTGACAGCCCATGCTATTAAAAGTCCATGACTTTTGATAGCATTTTACAAGAGCTATAATTAACGCTATAATAAATGAAGAAGTTATAGCAAATTTATGTTGCTATGTTTACATGTAATAGCGTTTTCGTTTAACGCTATTATATGTTTACATAGCTATTTTTTTTTGTGCTATCTTAAATCTATAATAGCCATTTTTTTGCGCTATCATTCAGTATATAACACTACCAACATAAACTTGTAATAGCTTTTTTGTGGCGCTATTAAATATTTATTATATCTCATATGTTGTGCTATCTTAAGCTTATAATTTCTGTTTATTTATGCTATTATATTGTACATATAGCTTTTATATTACATTATTATATTGCTATAATTATTATGGTCCACTGTTTTATAGCGTTTAGTTTTTTCTATGTAAACGTTCCACAATTCGATCAAATTGACTTAAGAACTTGTTTGTAGTTGAATACACATACAAAAATATTGTATGAAACAATTAAATATCTTATCATATATTTTTCTAAATGAAGTTTTTAGAATTCATTACACCAAAAAAGTATACAAAGTTACATAAATTCACCAAAATAAATTTCCTACAAATTTGCCTCATATTTCTTTAATAAGTCAACTCGAACTATAACTACATGTGGTCTTATAGCAACATGATTAACAATAGTAGCTGGATAATTGAAAAACCAACGTCCTTCTACAAACATCTCTTTTGAGTAAATACAATAAAGCATGTCGTYGAGTCAATTCTCAACCAAATTCCATCAAGGCTGCAATATGCATCAAAATATTATAAAATACAAAAAATTATGAATCTTCTAACACACCCCAACCAATAAAAAACAAAAAAAGCAAGTCTTCAAGTCAATTCTCAACAAAATTCCACCAAGTTTAACTAAATTAAAGTTTATTTGTGTCATCTAAGTAGAAAAAAATCTGCTCATTTCCTTCTTAGCAATTAAACAATAGAAAAGCTTTTCATTTAGGAGGTAAAAGAATGCAGAGCAACTAAAAAGTAAGGAGACCAACAAAAATTTGCAACAGAAGCTCCTATATTATCATTCTATTCTTTTCTGATGTATTCTATAGTTATCCAATATTAAAGCCTCTACAACACTAACTAAGCATGTGAGAATAAGTTATGCTTTTAATGCCAACAACATAAATGCAAAGAGAATAATAATTCAGCAAAAAAAAAAATGGTCACCATCAACCTAAGAAAAACAATTATTTGTTGAAAACTAAATGTTTGCTAATCTCTCTTGAGAAATTTAAAATAAACTAACCAATTGACAAATCTCTAATATTAGGCAGCATTTGTGACTACGCTACTGCAAAAATAAATAAATAAATAAAAAAAACAAAAGAATTTAAGTAATTTCCCCTTACAACAGTATAAAGGAAATATCCAAGCACAATCAAACAATCCACAACAAAAATGGAAAAGAAAATTTATGAATTTTTAAGTACTAAAATTGTCAACCCCTTTGCATTATAAAGAAAACAAAACAAAACCATGAAGAGGGAAATTAAATGGTAAGAAGTAATATCATGACTAGAATCTCAATGGTGATAGCAGAATTCAAACCTGTTACACCTCCACCTCATTAAAATAGCCAATGACATATACAGAATCGATACCCTACAGAGTCAATGCCAATTCAACTTTCCATGTATGGCAAACCTACTATTTTTTCCCTTTAGTTGCCTCAATTATCTCCTTTACATAGCAATTTACTAACATGACATGACACTGACCTATACATGCAGATGGAGGACATCAGCTCATGGCTTCTTCCTTAAATCAGGTACAATTTGGAGATTAGATGGAGTTTGACCAAAGTTCTTTCCTTAAATCAGGTATAGTTTGGAGATGAGGTTGAGTTTGACCAAAGTAGGCAATTTATCTTCTGTGGCACGTTGTTGTACCAGTACCTTTTTTCAAATATTTAGAAAAAAACAATTAAATAGAAATCATGCAATTGGAACAAGTCAAATATAATCAAAATTAATGTACTGTGTCAGAGATTTTGTTAATATCAATTATCCTCTCATAGGAAATGTTAAAGAAAAACCTTCACTGTAGTAAAAACCTTCCCAAAAATGAGATCAATCAACTCATGCAAATATGTTGATACAAACTCACCCTCAGGAGCTCTTCGATGTTGGTGAATAAAATCAATCGGGTTTTAAGCCTAAAGGGGGAGTCTCACATAATCTGGTATGTTGAAACAAATCAAAACAAGGAACTTAACTAGCTTAATAATAATCAATGACAAGTAGACTCACTAGATTACTAAGATTCTCCTTAATTGGGTTGTGCCATATACAATTGAGTTTTCATTTGTTAATATCTGAGGAAGGTAAAAAAAGCTCCGAAACTTGCAAGAAATAAATAATACCGTTTTATTGGATAACGTCATCACTGCTTACTCAAGTCTTTGTAAATGATAAGAGTAGATGAGTTTTTAAAAAAGATCAATAATAACGTAGCATGCACTYAGAAAGAATGGTCATACTTAAAAAACTTACTAATTCTTTTGACGTCACTCATATCTTCCAGAACCCTATTCGAAGTACCAGCCATATCTGAGAATAACCGATCTACATGATCGAATTTGCGACCTTGCAACTGAGAATCGAGAGAGTTGTAAATTGTCAAACTATAAAAAAATAATACTAATAATAAATACAACACCTGCAAAAGAAATAAGCAAAATTCATATCCAACTATTTTGATAGAGAGGTATAGACTACAAACTAGAACTTCAAGAAAGATGACTTGACGAGCTCAGAGTATGGAAAAATTGTAGGGAAAAAGACAGTGCATTACAAATTAGTAAGACAAAACGAATGGAAAAACAAAGCTGTAAATGAATTAAACAAAATGAGTTAAAAAATTTCAATGCTAATCTTTTCTGAATACCATCACAATTCCAACTTAGTCTCGTACTTTGCAAATATCATAGAATTTCAAATTTGATAAATTTTCTCTACCAGATTTACAGAAATGTTCAATGAATCAACAATAAGAATAAAAATAAGATAGTTTCAACAAGTTATTTGTAATGATGAAAATAGCATAAAAGGCTCAAACACTTTTCAGGGAAGAGTAAAATTAGGGAAAAAAAACAGAGAGAATGAGTCATGTAGAAGCTCTTATTCCTCATATTTTACCATCCACTTATAACAAATAATTAAATTAATAATATTATTCCCTAATTGTTAACAACTTTCTAAGTTTCTTAAAAAGAAAAAATAAAGTATTATCACAGTTCCTTATGTTAAAAATAAAAAACTAAGAACCTGAGATAATGTAATATATGTGTTAAATAAAATCTAATTGCGTGGTAAACGTCCAAAAATCTATCTAGTGTTACCCTGAGAACTTTGAAGATAATAAAATAACATTGGACTCTTATGATTTACTGCTTCATGAATCGATACTTGTAGTTGCACAAACAGTTCTTTATTTTGACTGCCTTTTATTCATATCTAAAATTTTCTTCTCAAATATATTTTGTCTTGTTCTTCAAGCTTAATCCTTGTCTGTTCTTATCTTTCGGGTAAAAAGTGATTATAAGACCGAGGATAATGATTTTGAGAATTGGAAAGTTAACAACCTAAGAAATAGTCTCAAGATATCAAGCTTCATTAATGAGTTTTGCTTGGGAATGATTTTATCATGATACTGAAGCAGCATCGGTAAAGAAATCATTTGGAACAATGGTTAAGATTGCAAAAGACACACATGATAGACTTTTTTTTATGTGATTGCACCTTATTTTGTCTGTAAATAATATGTTTGGCCCAAAAACAAAAAAGGAAAAAGAAAAAGATAAAAAAAAAGATAAACAAATATATATATATATATATGAAGTGTCCAAGGTCATGACAATTCTTTAGTTCAATGATTGGGATATCAACGTAGGTCAACAGTAGCAATTTCAAAGGCTTCAAGATCCTCTTTACAAATTTTCAAACTGGGCAAAGTCAAGTAATGCTACATCAGAGCAAAATTGTAACTACATTATACAAAACTTTGAAACAAAGACCGTCTTCACACTGAGAAGGTCTCATTTCTCTCACAGGAAATCTTTCGATTTCAGGAGGTCCTTTACTGCACAAAGTGGGCTATCATACAACAATTGCATAGAAAACTACACTTTGAAGTTGAAGGATGGAAAGAGAGGTCATTTACATTCAAGAAGTGGATTCCCGTGAAGAACTACACTTCGGAGCTAAGGCTAAAAAGACAGTTTTTTATATTCAAAAGTGCAACAACATTTCCGTGAAGAATAATATGTGGCTAGAAAGATGATTTTTATCAAAGATCTTGAGCTAAACTCAAATAATGGGTGAGGTAAATGAGATGAACTCTAGAGGAGTTTACGCAACCAATTCTCAAAGTTATTTGTCGAAAGAAATTGGAGCATTGCTAATCTTCTATTCATTTGATTATAATCTCTTACCCAAAGCTTCAATAAAAAAAATATTCAATCTCCGTTCCAAAGATTTGACAAAATATCTATGAACTATTGGTTTCCTTTTCTTTAAAAAGGAAGCTTGCTGACGTTTATTCTTCGTCAAACGTTATAGCAAAATCATGATTTCCATCCTCCTTTGTTCATAAAGCAACATCCATTTTCTTGTATCCATCATTCTTGTCAATTATAAAGCCGAGGTTATGAAGTAGTTTAATAAATCAAGATGTATAATGTTATGAGTTACCTTTGATTGTTCTCTAAAATGACATATGTGTTACCTCTACAAAAGAAACTCACCAAGCCTGATATGGTTGAGAAATTACCTTGATGTATATATCTTTTATCAAGTTAAAACATTCATTAAAAAATAATAATAATAAAAATAATAAAAAAGTTGACAAGTTTCCTCCAATATTAACACTATTGTTGTTCTTTGCTAAATATTTACTAATAAGAGGGATGAGAGTAGACAAAAGATAATATCTTTGCTTAAAAAATTTTGAAAGATTTCTTATTCTCTCAACCATATTTTTACAAATCATGCATTCACATAACTTGCATATATATTCTTCAAAAAATAAATTGTTTTCACATCATGGTTAGATTATGAAAAATTAAGTATCATGCATTGTCCATTCATAATCACATTTCATTGTCCAAACAAAAATTAGTATCATGCATAAATGTTGCATTCTAACTTTTAGTAGGTATATACATTATTGCATCATGCATTGAAGATCAAATTCATTGGTTAAGCTAAATAAAAAACGGATCATATGTTGTCAAACATTGTCAAGTGATAAAAATAAATGCAAAATAAAATGGAGCATCATTTGTCATTCATGACATTAGGGCAATACACATTTGTAGATGCACTCATACATCATAAGATAATTGCGCCAGAGGTCACGTAGCAGCTTCCCATGGAGCCTACTGCAGATCTCTTTAGCTTTTACTCGGACATTAGAGTTAGAGCTAGTTGATAGGCCACACTCAATTGTTAGCGACAATGTACCTAGTCTTCATTAGTTGTTTCTGGTAGGAGCTCTTTCGTTTACAAGGGGACGTAATTTAATATGAGTACAACTTTCCACTACCTATGATGAATTGGTTTAGTCTGACCTTTTGCTTAGATATCAGACTCCCGCTACGATAAAAACTGCATACTGTCATTGGAAGTTCGCATTCGCATGAACACGTGGTTTTTGTTAGTCTTATTGTCATGCGTCAAGTGCATATCTCACGTATTTAAGCAAGTTTAGGAGGATTTCTAACCTCACTCAAGTCAAATAACTTCAGCTTTGTTTCGGGAAACTACATTATCTGTTGGATTCACACATGACACATCCTTATCGGAAAGGGAAAAAAATGTGACTTTAAGTCTGTAAAGCCAAGTTTTATCTCTTCGATATTTCGACTGTCTACCAAGTCGACGCCCGTTATGGTCGAGCTGACCAAGATCTTCTTTGGTCTCGTTCCCATTCTTTGTTTGACCTAGATGTGTCTTACTCAGCCACATATTCCGACAAACTCCATGACAGCAGGCCATGATTCACGCTTACCTTAAACAGCCGTTGAGGCCCTGTCGGGAGTCGTGTCATAGATCTTGCCTACATATAGAAACCATTTGCTTCTATCGTAGGTACGCGAACATTGTATTTTCTCTCGAAGACAGCTCGATTTCTTCTTGACTTGGGCATCAGAGTGTTTTCTGTTGCAGGTTTCCAGCTCAACACGTTTCAGCTCATCCTCAAAGTCATCCTTCCTTCCGAGCTGAACTCGAAAACTTGGTCATTTTTGTAATCAAACATTTATCTTTCGTTTAAATTGAACCCGATCAAAGATCGTGGTCGAAGCCTGTGTCAAGCCAGGTCCGTTGCCTTTCAATTTCCTATTGGTTAAATCGAACCTGATCCAAGTCGAGGTCAAAGCCTATGTTAAAGCCAAATCTGTTGCATTTTATCATTCGGTTAAGTCGAATAAATCGAACCCAATCCAAGTCGAGGTCGAAGTCTGTGTTAAAGCCAGGTTCGTTGCATTTTATCATTCCGTTAAATCGAACTCCATCCAAGTCGAGGTCGAAGCCTTTGTTA